>JAUTDX010003106.1:0-27723 GCA_030844895.1 Ambrosia x helenae
GATGTTATCTTATTATATATACTTTAAAAATAAATGATGAGTAATGGTAACTTATTAATTTTTTTCCTTCTAATTTCACTTTTGCATCCTAGGAGTATCATAACATAAATCCTAGTTTTGTATATTTTTATTAGAATCTCTAAACTGCATTTTCTATAAATTAATGAGATAAATATATAGTTTGTATATTTATGATATACGCTGAAATCTCTAAAACTGCATTTTCTGTAATCATTGAAAGAAACATATAGTCTTGCGTATTTTTTATTTTCACTGCGCTCATTCATCAGCCATCACACATTATAATCTAAAAAGTCTTTGGAGTTTGTTTTTATCAAATAAATTAAAAGTTGACTGTAGGCTTCCAAACTTTAAAAAACACTTGACCAGGTCTACACGCACAACAGTGTTAAGTTGACTTGCAAGAAGCGACTGACCCCTTTCCTCACAAGTCATGAGTCTAGGACAAAACATAAACAAAATTTAATACAATCTCTAACCAAAAGTTAGTAATCAGTCGCCTTGTTCTATATAAAGGCGCGCTTCTCGTGCCATTGCTCTCATACTAACCAAAAGTTAGTAATCAGTCGCCTTGTTTAACATTAACCTTGATGGCTTCCTCTCAAATCCAACACTTCATCCATCCACACCCTCTTTGTAAAGTCTCTCTTCCGGTTGTATTCAACTCCTATCCGGTTGTATTCAACTGCAAGGGCTGCAATACCTTTGGATCTGGTATCTCATACCGATGCTCAGACTGTGACTTTGACCTCCATGAAGAATGCGCCAACGCCCCTTCCACTCTCTCCTCCTATCACCACCCTCAACACCGCCTCACCCTTGCCAATCGCTCAGGAAAAGCCATTATGTGCTACGTTTGTGGTGAGAAGGTTAATGGGTTTAGTTACACCTGCCCGCCTTGTGACTTTGACGTCCACCCTCTCTGTATCAGAGCCGATGGTGTCATCTTCGCCGAATCCTTACCACAACCACCAGCAGCCGCACCATGAGAGTGCTAAGGTTATAATAATCCACTACATAATCTACCATAGTTTCAGTCTTCTATATCTTTTCATTAAATTTATAAAATTGCACTTGGTATCACTTAACTACAAATATATCACGGTTGATTTTTTATAATCTTTTTGTCTGACAGCACAAATGTGGTCAATCATTTTAATCCACACATGTACACAGATATATAAGCATATTCATACATAAACGTTTAATTTACTTTACATATTTGATTCAAAAGTTTTATGAAATGGAAGTTTTTTAATCTTTATTATTAAGAAATTCCGGTTGTTTATGTAAGTTTTAATAATTTTTAATCAACTTTACATCTCAATATATACTTTAACATTAACCTCGATGGCTTCCTTGAAGATCCAACACTTCACCCATCCACACCTTCTTTATGAACTCTCTGTTCCGTTTAGATTCAACTGCAACGGCTGCAATACCCCTGGATCTGTATCTCATACCGATGCTCAGCTGTGACTTTGACCTCCATGATACTTGCGCCATCGCCCCCTCCACCATCTCCTCCCATCACCACCCTCAACACCATCTCACCCTTGTCAACCGCCTAGGAAAAGCCATTGCATGCGACGTTTGTGGTGAGAAGGTTAATGGGCTTAGCTACACGTGCACGCCTTGTGACTTTGACGTCCACCCTTTATGTACCAAGATCCCTGTGCAGGAGCACAACCACCACCACCAGTGCTACGACAAGCATCAGCACCACCAACAGCCGCCCCAGTACCACCAGCAGCAGCTGCACCAAGGGAGTTCTAATATAGGCTCGACGGTAGTGAAAATTGCTGGTAGGATTATTCTAAGTACCGTAACTGGTGGTATCTGTAGACTTTAAATATGAGGAGATGTGATTAATGTTATTTCAAATATACATATTGAACACACACATCTAAAAAGATGACATTATTATTTCAAATGTACAATATTAAACACATGTTATACATGCATATGTCCATGGTCTTATGGTACCGCAACTATAGCTCGATTCAAACATATATTTATCGAATCTGTGTCATTTTTTTTCCTTTTACAAAAAATCACATCCGATTGGGTTGCTAACATTGAAGACAATAACTTAATTGAAAATTCCTACTATTGTGTTATTCATCAAATATTAGCAAAATGAGTGTGAGCATTTTGAAGATCTGAATTAAATTGGAGATTTAAAACATGTTAACTAATAAAGGCAAGTACCAGGCTGAAGGAATCTCTCTCAATCTCATTAGTTTCACAATACAACTCTCTATCCATATATAGAGAGGGGTAACTAGTATTGGTTTTAAAAAGCACGCTTGACGCGCGAGGCGTAACAAGGCGCAATGCCTGGCAACTCAGGGATCTGCGCAGAAAAAGCGCATTTTTTTTATTTGTTTTGGTTTTTTGATCCTAAGGCGCGTGCCTCTCGTACCCCATGACTTTTTATGCAGAAACAAGTTGTACCTTGATTTTTTTTTGGCTTGTACATATAGGTAAAATCATATAAAAACCTTATTTATAGCTATACTTTGGGTAAAGCAAGCTAAAACCTATGGATATATAAAAAATTATATAATTAGTGCGCGCCTCAAGTACGAAAAGCCCACCGCTAAATTTGTGATTGGCGATTGGCGTCTTGCGCTTAGACCTCGTCACTTTTGTGCGCCTATTATTTTTTAAAACCAAGGCTCTAGCTACCAACTTGCATAACAAACTGATAACTAATACTCACCAATCTATACACTCTAATAAAACAACAAACCATACCCAGTCAATCCCACAAATAGCAAGTTATATGTAGGGTCCGATAAGGGTGAGATGTAGACAAACCTTACCTCTATCCCTGGGAATAGAGATGTTGCTTTCAGAGAGACCCCAAACTCCAAAATAAACAACAGACCAGCAAACTGAGCTAAAAAAAGACTAATAATCAATGACGTGGGGAGAGATTACTAAAATTAAAAACACGTCCAACATCAAACAACATCATATATGCGCAAAAACAAGAATGACAAGCACCTATAGAGTCTCCCTAAAGTGTAAACAAGTCTACGCCCCTGAGACAAAACAAAAGCTATATTGTACCCTCCATAAAAGTCCTTAACTTTAATCTTACGCCTCCATGAAGTCCCATCATGTACCATGTCCTCAGAGAGGTGCAACTCTAATAAATCATGCCTAATCCGCTCATCCCAAGTCAATTTGGGTCTCACTCCACGGTAAGAGTTTCAACTGCACTTACTGGCGCCGATGTCCGCCTCCACTTCACGTGTCCATACCATATCAATCTACCTTCCCGGATCTTATTTGATATACTAGTCACTCCTAACCTTTCTTAATGACCTCATTTCTTATCCGATGTAACATTGTGTGTCCACACATCCACCTCAACATCCTCGTCTCTACCACCTCCATCGTGCACGCTTATGTCTTCTTGATGGCCCAACATTCTGACCCATATAGCATAGCAGGTCTAACTGCTACCCTATAAAATTTCCTCTTTAGTTTAGCTGGGAATCTCCTGTCACACAGTACTCCATTGGCTGCTCTCCACTTACCATAACCAGTTTGGCTGTAATGAGCTACATCACTATCAATCTCTTCGTATTTTTGTACATATGATCCCATGTACTTGAACTTAGTCGCTTGCGGGACCACTTGATCCTCAATGGTGATTAGGTATCATCGCTGCCTATACAACTGAATCACAACATAGATACTCAGTCTTAGAACAACTAATCCTAAGCCCTTTGCCTCTAACGTTTCTCACCACTCCCCTGCCCTCGCATTAAGGCATTGTTTAGTCTCCGCAACTAGCACAATATCATCCGCAAAAAGCATGCACCACGGAACCGTCTCCTGAATCTATTTGGACAAGTCATCCAGAACAACTGCAAAAAGAAATAGGCACAACACAAACCCTTGGTGAAGTATATATAAATATACTTTTACAGTTATTCGGGTTTTGGGTTCGTGATTAGGCTTGCGGATGCTAATTATTTCTATAGATTAACATTTTTATTTATTGTTACTAACTCGATTTACTTGTTTAAAGCTCGAAAAATTTTGGTCCTAACACTGGGGTGTTACAAGAATGCATGTGGCCATCTCACCAACTGTATCCACTAACAATCACCAACAGAGGAGACAAAGGTGCAGTTGACAATGAGAATTACCCAATCAGGGTGTGTCATGCCTGTCACTAGTTGACACATGACACGTGTCAAAGCCCTAACCTGCCACCAACTGCACTAGGCCACGCATGTCGACGGTACTCTCTCTGTCTCTCTCTATTTATGCTTACATACTGTATATTATCATCTTGTCTTCTACTAATTATGGGCCGGTAGTGGAGGTAAGCCCTTAACTGAGCATCGGCCCAATGGGTAAGTTAAGGGTTAATGTTGAAGGCCCGTGTGGAACCTATTTAAGGGTTCCTTCACGTCATTGGATAGGCCATTCAAAAAACCCTGAAGAACACACTTAGAGCCTACACCATTTTTGTCTGTACGTTGGATTCGTTCACAATTCCTAGTAGTCACCTCCCACCGGCTTTACCTTGTGTTATTTCAGGCTCACATTCACTCACATCTCCTCCCAGCCATGGTGTTCTAGCAAATGATTACTCCTGTAGCGACGATGGTTTATCATCATTAACTGGAGGTTAGACCATTGTTTCTTCACTTACCAAGTTTCAGATAGTTTTTTTTGTACAACAAACCTTCTACATAACATATAGAAACGGAGCCAGCAAGAAACGAAAACCCCAGAACAAATTAAAAGATTACATCACGTTTTTTTTAACGGTCAACGGTACACACCCATAACGAAGCCCCGCACCCTTCAGGTCCGGTCCCCGGGCCCCCCTAAGGTCCAGCCCCTCATTTCAGAGTAACCCTACTCTGAGTGGGATTCGAACCTATGACCTCCCAGGACAGGAACCCCACAAAATGGGTAAACCTTCTCACCTCTATTGCAACCACTATCTTTATTAAAGTCACCAACTATCTCAATTTAAGATATTAAACTTGGAACGACACTTAACCCACAAAAACGGGGTCTCTTTAACTTCCTCCACCACTTTTGATTATTTCCACAGCTTCAATCCTCTACCTCAAATGCCACTGGCAACTGGCATGGATGTTTTATTTAAAGTTACATGTTTCAAACATAATGCAAACTAAGGTGTTCATCCAAATTTGCCAAGTTATAATCCAATTCACAATATTTAGACTACAGTTGACCATGATATTAGTCAACTGCAGAGCATTAGTACTTCTACATACACCATGCCTTCCCTTTGATTTTGATTAATTGTCATATTGTGCCAGAGTAATCCATTCCCACAAGCTTTGACTTCCTTTGACTATTTATGCTTATAGCTTTGATTACTGAGAGTTTGACCCACCAGTTGACTTTGATCACCATGTAACATTTCCCCCCCTTTTTTTAACTACAATTCTACAAATCACCCTCTTCAATGCTATTTTTAATTTATAAGCAATACTAACATCCATCTTTCTTTGACCATCATTGACTTTAATTAATCAATAGCCACTTTCTTATACACCTAATACTTTAAGGACAACTCTAGCTTTTTTTAGGACATTATTCTGATACAAATGATTTCAACTTGGTAAATTTGACTTGTTTGTAACCAAACTGACCGTTGACTTTGTATATTGTTTCCTTTTAGGGCAAACATTAATGGGGTCCTAATTGCACACGCAGTGACATGGTGATGGGCGCTTTGTTGGCGCACTTACACTGAGAGTTGCCTTTGGGACATGGGAGCGTGGAAGTATGCAGGCGTGTGGCGCAGCGCAGCTTCTGGGTGCATGGTTGCTATGGAGACGTGGGCTCATGTAATCTGTCGTGCAGGCCAAGTGGCGGGTTGAAACTGTCCAGCGGGCTAGATGTTAGCCAGCGAGTCATCAGGTCGGCGCATGTGTGACGCGAGTTTCGGGACCTGAACAGACTACAACTCAAGTGGTGCAGATCGAGGGCGCGACATGTGGCGCAAGGTGCAGATGACGTTACATGGTGCGATTGGAAAACCCCGGCAAACCTCGAAGTGCATTGGCATGACCTAGGTGCGTGTGGAGCATGTCCAGTTACGCAGACAAGCAAGGATCCCCCCCCCCCCCCCCCCCCAATTTACAAACCTAAAGCCTCCGCGGTTTATGCTAAACTCCAGCACATATACAAACCTAAAGTCCCCATCACATCCGTTGAATATGAGCCAAAAATGGGGCTACACCATATGATATATATATCTAACAGAAAATAAAGGAATATCCTGCAGATTTGCATGGAAGAGCTAGAATCAGAAAACAGTTTTCATAACTGATATGGTGGAAACTGTTGTTTGGTTTAGTCATGGACTGTAAGTAGTGATACCCATAACGGTTCCTGAATACAAACCGTTATAACAAGTTTGGCTAACTATAACAAGTTCAGTTGGACCACGAAACGCTAAATATACAAGCATATTCAAGGAATGAGAAGATCTTAAACAATAAGTTTGTTTATGCTACAACTGCACCTTCAGCATCCCTATCATAATAGACACATTTCCAAATAATCATGAGGAAGCTTTAGATTTTTAACCTGTTTAAAACATCGTTCCCCCAAGTCCCCTCTTAGATCAACGTTCCAGCACCCACGCAAGTCAAGCGATTCAAGGTGACAACAACCATCCAAAATCGCCTGCAACCCAATGCTTGTCATGCTGTTTTCAGTCAGTTCGAGGTGAGTTAATTCAGGTAGGTGTTTCCCAATTGCTAAGGCTACCTCATCAGCTTCATTGACAAACGTTATCATAAATTTTCTTTCGCGAAATCTGAATGTTTTTAGCAAGGGGCAATAGTGGCCAGCAGCTTCGATATCTTCTTGCGATACATTTGTTCCCGTAAGACTGAGTTCCTCTAGTAATGGTAATTTCTTCAAAGCTTCACTCAATGTTTCACCAAAGTAACATAGGATTGCTAGACGCCGAAGCTGATATGATCTGTTAAAGTAACAGAAACACCAACAAATTGGGACAACTGCTATGCCACTGAATTATATAAACACTAATTCGTTAAGTCATCAACCAGTACAATCGAATGACTCGCATAAATCTGCCGTTTAAGTTAAAACCGAACGCAGATTGCATAAAATGCACAAAGTGCCATATAACAATACCTATCAGCAACATACTGAAGAAGCTCGGGACTCCAGATCGCAAAGATGGTTAAATCAAGTAGTTGGCCTTGGCTTCTATCTACAACATGCATACAAATCTCCTGACGATGATCTGAAATACTGTCCATATAAACGACCGTCCACATCATAGGGTCTCTGCATATTTCACGCCAAGCAACGCACACATTCTGGGCATTCTCGAGTATCTCAACCGCACCAACTCTTTGGAGTATATTTATCATTAAATCTGATGGGAGGTCCAACCAGTTCCTTCGTTTGCTCACTCGCATTGTCACCACTTTAACATTCAGAAAGTAAATCAAATGTTAAACAAATACAATCACATTTTCTAGTCTCAGTTTCGCATATGCATACAGTACAGTAGTGTATGGTGTTATAATCCCTTTCCTAACTGATAACAAAAACAAAACCCTACACCACTGAACTTCGAAAATCAAAGAAATAGTCGATTATTTGGAAAACCAAAAGCCCTTGATCAAACACGCAAACACTATATTGAACTAACTCGTTCGACTCTTGTATTATTTATCAGAGAAAGCACGCCAATACAATATAGTAGGAATGTACCTAACCATAGGGGTGCAAATGAGCCGAGCAGCTTGCGAGCTAATCGAAATCGGCTCAAAATAAAAGCTTGAAACGAGCCAAGCCTTATCGAGCGCGACCCGAGCTTGAGCTTGGCATGTGAAGCTTGTCTAGCTCGTTGAGCCTTGTAAATATGTTAAGATTTATACACATAATACGTAGAAATACTTAGATATATACACATATTACTTAGAAATTTGTGGAATTAAAAAAAAAAACTAGCGCCTAGGTCCGCCTAATGCCCAAAACGCCTAGGACATATCCTAGGTCCTTATTCCAATATTAAGCACCGACTAGCGCCAAGGCGATCGCCTAGAGCCGTTTTTACAACACTGATATTTTATAATATTACCCCTCATTTAAAGTTCTTTAGTAAACGAGCCGAGCCAAGCCAAGCTTTTCACTTATCGAGTTCACGAGCTGAGCTCGAGCTTTAAAAACAAAGCTTGAACCGAGCTGAGCTCAAGCTCTTATAAGTTAATCGAGCTTGAGCTTGGGCTTGGGCTTGGGCTTGGCTTGTTTGCACCCCTACCTAACCATCTACTTATATCAACCTCATGCTAGTCCTAACCCAATTCGAACACTACTTAAACAATTAATTAAAAGCAACTAGATAAACCCATATGTTAAACCGATAATTCAAAGTATTTAAACAAAGGGTATGCTGCAATCGTAGTCAACAAAAGACTGTAACTTGGGGAATTTGAAAGATGATCAAACGGTGCTCAACTTCGAAAAGCTAAAATAAATAAAAGAAATGGTGTATAAATTCATGTATGTGATTTAAGTGAACTCACATCGAAATTAACAAGAAAATCGCCCCTCTGATCAAACAACAATATTGGTGTTTGCTTGCCAAATCAAGTTGAATGAAGAAGGATTGTACTGTTGTTTATATGAACTGAAAACTATTTTGGAAAATAAACAACTTTACTAAAATTACGACTCTTAGCTTCAGAGTGTTCAACTTTTATATGTTTAGACTAACTCCATACTTAGGGTGCAAATGAGCCGAGCAGCTCGCGAGCTACTCGAGATCGGCTTGGTAAAAAGCTCGAAACGAGCCGAGCCTTATCGAGCTCGAGCCGAGCTTGAGCCTAAAACGAAGCTCGTTTACTTATCGAGCTCGAGTCTGGCATATGAAGCTCGCCAGACTCGTCGAGCCTTATCGAGCCTAATATAATATTAGGTTTATTAATATTTTATATTATTTACTCACATTTTAAGTTGTTTAATAAACGAGCCGAGCCGAGCTTTTGACTTATCGAGCCTAAACGAGCCTATTATATATATTATTTAATTTAATATATCAACTAATAAACACTAAACGAGCCGAGCCCGAGCCGAGCTCGAGCTTGAGAAACTACTAATGAGCCGAGCTCGAGCTTTAAAACAAAGCTCGAACCGAGCCGAGCTCTAGCTCGAGCTCTTATAAGTTAATCGAGCTCGGGCTCGGCTCGACTCGTTTGCACCCCTATCCATACTTGTGCTATCCAAGATGAGTTGAAGGGCATCCTTAGTTAAGGGCCCATTAAAATGCATCCAAAAAATAAGAGATGTCCAACTCCAAGGGCTTGTGTTGTTTGGTTTTTGTGCCAAATTTAATTAGTTTAACTTTATTATATTGTTTTCAAGTGTCTCTTTTGTAGAGAATTTATTCAAATGATTAAATTCAAAGAAAAAATGGGTGATGATATGGAAAATGTAAGGATATATTAAGATGTTTGTATGGTTGGAGATAAAATTAAAGTTTTTAAGGATTTGTAAGAATATGATGTGGCAGCTGACTAGGCAGCTAAGGGCACCCTTAGCATTGTAGATAGTCTTAAAAACAAGTTAACGAACTAGTTGACTCTTATGGCTAGATATGTACTTAGGGATGGTAAAAAGAAAACTAGTGAAACCCAATGTATTTGGGACTTAACGAGGTTAAGTTAACCCGTTGTAAAATTGGACTGTTTTGGCGCATTTCATAAAACTACTGGGTTGTTCTGGTAACTAATTTGATTTTGAGCTGGACTGGCAAAAACCACTAAACTATATGGACGGTTTTAGCTATTAACTCTATTAAAATTTAATATATTAGAAAGGGGAATATACATGCAAATCCCAGCGGGTATACCCGACAAATACCCGAAGGGTATGGGATGAGATTTTACAATCGAGTATTGGTATGTAATTAGCCATACCCGACCCGTTGCCATTATGGTTTTAAAGTATTGGTCGCTCTAGAAGCAGTCTCTCTATCCCACTCTCTTTAAACCCTACTAATACTTCAGCTATAAGTGGGATTATACTAAGTATGGTGGTTTTTGTTGTAAAAACAAGTTAAAGTATGCAAAATTAGGCCTGTAAACGAACCGAACGAACACGAACACAAGCGTGTTCGTGTTTGTTCATTTAACTTTAACCGAACACGAACACGAACACGAACACATAATCGAACACATTTTTGTGTTCGTGTTCGTTCATTAAGAAATTTGTCGTGTTCGTGTTTGTTTATGTTCGTTCATTTAAACCTAAACGAACAGTTCATGAACATAAACGAACACAAATGATCAATATAAACGAACACAAACAAAAACAAGTTAATAGTGATTCATGAACATAAATGAACGTTAAGGTTAGGGTTGAGAGCGACTGTGAAGTGTGGAGAGCAGCTGATAAGTGATATGTTTAGAATGTTAGGGTTAGGGTTAAGTTTTTAGAACATATGAATTAAGGTTACTTAACAAAAGGAAATAAATAATAAAAATAAAGTTAAGTTTAATTAAACGAACATAAACGAACAAAAATAAACGAACGTTCATGAACATTAATGAACGAACACAACGTGTGTTCATGTTCGTTCGTTTAATTAAACGAACAAAAAATTGTGTTCGTGTTCGTTCATTTATTTAAATAAACGAACATAAACGAACTTCCCGCCGAACAGTTCACGAACAGTTCATGAACGTTCGGTTCGTTTACAGGCCTATGCAAAATATTAGAGAGAATTCAGATTAAATGAAAATTAAATAGAGTAAAAGCGCAGGGCCGGCTATGGCATTGTGAGCTATTGTGATATAAATTATTTCTTTTAGTAACTAAACCCAAGTAATAACTAACAAGGCCCAAATAACCTCAGTCTTTAAACCCAAACAAAAGCCGAACCCATATTCATAATTTAAATGCGATCAGAAAAGAATAGTGTGGGCTTGATTTTGAGGTATTTAACTATTTATCGTTTTTTTAAGCTTTTTTGTCATGTTGATCTCAAGTCTTTAAAGGTTTGATCTTGAATTATTGATGTTTGGTTGTTTGAAAAATTGAATGATGAAAGTTGAAATCTTGAATGTTGGTTTGAACTTTAAACATTGAATGTTTGTTTCAACTCTTTGAAACTTTCATATGCTTTTTTTTTCCATAAAATGTCTCAATACAAATTACCTCTCTGGTAGTGAAAATCGTAAAAGTAAGAATACGACATATTAGAGATTATGGATTAAGAAGACTTGATCGAGAGCTTTGCTTACAAAAACGCAAGGATAGCCGCACGCTTCACTTAAGTACATAAATTTAGATCATTTTGGTACCATACTTTTGCTTTAATGATTGTTATAACAATTATCGTGGTATTACAATTTTTTATATATGATGACTGATTTTAAATTATTGGGGCTTAGTTTATTCTTAATGGCTGTCAGCCTAAAACATTTTGATATTTTAAGAGACACGCCATGTAAACGCGTATCTTATTTATTACATAAGGAGTGGAACAACCTTTTTCCTCTAGGGAAAGCGATATTCCCTCTAGCTGATTTGAGGGATAATGGGTTTGAAGCTGGGCAAGGAATGAAAAGGGCGGAAACGAAGAAAGTGGAAAAACATGATAAAGCATGTGAAGAGAACCAACATGTCTTCTTCCCCCTGGCTTCTGATACTTTTGGCTCCCTGGCGCCGAAGCTATCCATTTCCTGACCAGGGTGCAACGGGTTATCCATAGCAACATCTCGACTCTAGGGGCAGGGGTTAGTATTTAATAGATTAGGGTTCGCAATCCAGAAAGGGATAGCGGCGCAGCTTATTACCCGCCTGCTGTGACGTAATTTTATGAAATGGATGAAGTGATATTATATACTATATTCTTATATCAATCACTATAAAAAAATATGTATTTTTGATAATGATTCATCGTTCATGTATAGCCACACCACAATGGCAATACTATAAAAACCAACATTGCCACATTGGACAAGGGATTAGTAGCATCAACCAAAGTAGTATGTTGGATAAGGATCAGTTAGTTTAACCTTTGGGGTTTTTGGTATTGTACAATTAGAAATTTCCTTATAATAATTGTTCCTTCATATTATAATAACGAGCTTATCAAGTTTATTAGTACGCAAAATCCAGTAATGGGTGTGATTTTAATTAGAAACAACTCTTACAATGAAATGTTTATAAGTATTTTAAACCATTGGTCACATGTAAAAAGTTATGACATATACATTGGTGAGGATACTTGTGTTCGCGACTTTGCGGCTACACACTTCATCATATGGTGTATTCATTATTTCCTTAGCCCTATACTTGTATGCAGACTTTACGCGTATTTAGAGAAGTAGTTTGCTACACACTGTTTGCAAAGGCTTGAACAGGTCACCATTCGGATAAATTGGCCTAACATAAAACTCGTTATAACTTTTAACTAATTTAGCAACTTTTCATTCAGAATCTAATAAAGAGATGTTTTCTATTCAATCATACAATTCAGCATCAAATGATAACATCTTTCCTGCCAATGCAGTCCTTGAGTAGTGTAGAGGATACTCTTGATATGGGCTCCGTCCAATGTGCTTCAGCCTATCCCTTTTCGGCCCAGTAACAACTTTTTTGCGATTCTCCGCGGAAACACAAGGAGAAAGATTAGATGGCTGGAATTGGCTACGAAAATAGTCTTGTATACTTCCGGCTCCTATGAGTAAAAAGTTTACAAGAAAAGTAATTATTAGATGAAAACAAAGACATAACAGGTCGAGTCAGAATGGGTAACTTTCGGCATGGGTTTGGTGGGCTTTTATGAATTAAAAATACACACAAAAGTTCTCTAGTCCAGCTTTTTCTAAATAAAACCATTATTGGAGATTTTATGCCCCTTTCTTTTCCCGTTCCCAGGGGTGTGAATTTCTGACACACATGTTTAAGTTTATTCTAAGGGTGTTGAGTGAGTTTCAGATTTAACCCACGAATGCGTTTAGCTAAACGGGTCTTGTTCTTGTCAACCTAGCGGTTCACAGACTGACCCATGTAACCCATTTTTTTTTAAATGTGTCTGATGTATCAGCTTAAGGTATGTACATATTTCTATGCCAAAATTAGAGTTCAAAAATAAGTTGGCTTTGTTAAACATGATTGCTTTAAAAAGAAATATAAATAAAATGTAAATTTAGAATTCTAAACTCTAAAGTATCAGTAAGAAAAAACAAACTAAAATTTTTCTCTAGTTAAATAAGAAGTGTTTTTGTAAGCTTGCGAACACGACCCGTTTAGCAGCTCTACCCGTTTCAAGTCAATATGGCCTGCTCTAGTGAAAAGAAACTAGAATCAAATCACTAACCATATCAAAGAATCCAATCCTCGGAGATGGCATACGAAGACCAGACGCTTTTACTGCATTTTGACCAATAAACTTTCTTTCCTCATAATCATGACTCTGAAAATCCAATACTGCTTTGGCATTTTGGCGGGTAATAGACGTTGAAGATAACAATTTTCCATCATTAGAACTAGCAGGAGATGCGCTAGAAGGCGACATAGGAAAATTGAGCACCGAGGAAGGAGAGTTGACCAGTTTCATGTGTTTGGGATTGACTTCCTTTTTAACAGACTTAGATAATTTTTTAGACAATGATTCATGTGAATGCTGAACGATTTTTTGAATTGTAGGAGACGTAAAACACGTTGGTTTAGGAAGAACACCAAAGCAAAACCTCTTGGAACCTTGTGCTGCATAATATAAAACAATTTTGGTATGTCAAAATTGGAAAACTAAGTACAGATAGGCGACGAGTTTATCATTTTGAATCATACCTGTTCTGGTTTTATTTTCCGTTTCAGCAATATCCGATCCTTTAACATCTTTTGGAGTTGTAGGATTTGATATCTTGACACCTTCATTTAACATTAACAACTCTTCAGGATTCAGCAAACCTGAAAATGTCAAAAAAAAAAAAAAAAAAAAAAAAAAAAAAAACCATTGAGGCTAAATTCAAACCGGGATTGCAATATATTAAACTCTGTCAGAATCCAGCAAACATTAGTAATCACCTGCACTAGTGAAGAAGGCATTATCCCAAGCTAAGCTTTTACGCAAGAAACTTTGGCGTCTTGGATCAGATTGAACGTCCTTGTGTACATTATCAAATGTTGCTGAAAATAGTTTCATGATAAACATAAATGACCATACTTACTTCAGATCAAAAGTAGCCAAATGGTTCTTATATAGTGAATCAACTCCTTTCAAATAAAAAATGTGAGAAATGCATTAATACCTATACCTATTGTTTTAACTATGATACATAAGGCGGTTATGTAACCGCGTCTTTTCTTTCCAACTATATTTTGGTCATCACTACGTACATGTGCTTACGCGATTCTCCACTTAAAAGAACATGCCCCTATTAATATATATGTTAACTGAACCCATTATATGCAGACATAATGCGTATAAAAATGATGATATAGAAAAAGAGAATATGCACCTGAAAGTCGAAGATTGTCAAGAGAATCATGACAAGGCAAAGGAATTAAGTAATCATCTTCCTTAGAACAATCAATGAGTTGTAAATTATCATCTTTAAAACTACTATGAATCTGTTGACCTTTGACTTCAGCCGCATTGACTTCATCTTTAAAACTATGCACATTATTCTTCTCAGCTTGAAATGAACCACAATCATCTTTCTGCCTTTTTTGGTCTGAACTCATCATTCCGTTGTTTAAAATCTCTTTCGATATTTGCCCATCCGGCTTTGACTTGCTACAACTTGAACCAACTTTTCTTCCATCAGGTTTCCTACTAAGACTCTTTCCAGCTGTCAAGCACTTCCCAGTGGAGACACAAGGAGAAAGATTAGAATGATCTTGGGACATCAAATCAACAACCTCATCGAATGATCCCATCTTTATCGATTGCGTACGAGGACCTGAAGATTTTATCTTTCTTTTTGGTCTACCAGAACCCATTGTGGCATTGTGACTTAAAGATAAAGATTCTCCATCAGCAAAGGTAGAAGGAGATGTGCTAGAAGGCGACGAAGGAAAATGGAAGACCGACGTAGGAGAGTCAACCGGTTGCATTTTTTTGGGATTAACTTTCCCTTTGATAGACTTAGATAAGTTCTTACTAGAAGATGATTCATACGAATGAAGAACGGTTTTTTTAACTGTTGGAGATGTAAAACATGTTAATTTAGGAAGACCGTCCGATGCAGACCTCTTGGGATCTTGTGCTGCATAACATAAACAAATTTCGTATGTCAAAGTTGGAAATTTAAATATAGATATGCAACATGTTTATCATTTTTGACCATACCCTTTTTAGTTTTATTTTCTATTTTAACACCTTTATTTGATCTTTCAACAGCTGCGCTGTTCTTCGGAAGCCTTGTTACCTTGTCCTGTTTTTGGCATTAGACACACATCTTGTCAAATATATATCATACCAAGTTTATACATTAAAAAGCAGGCTATGTTGAACGCCTAAAGTGGTCAAACGGACGGTCAAAGTGAAGAATGGCAAACCTTATTTTGAGAGCAGATGTTCGTCTTCTTGAAAGCTGAAACGAATCAAGCGCAGGTTAGGTGATAACTGATAAAGCAAAAGATGATGCTATAGTTTATAACGATTAATGTGATTGTAATAGATGATCATACAGTTACAGCCAACACTTATGGTTGATCTTCTAGCACTATAAGGTGATTCGTATGGATGATGAACGGTTTTCTGAACTGCAGGAGATGTAAAACAGGTTGATGACATCTTGGAATCTTGTGCTGCGTAACATAAAACACATTCGGTGTGTCAAAATTAAATAAACTAAAGATAAATACCAAATATCATTTTGAACCATACCCTTTCTGGTTTTATTAACAATTTTAACGCCGTTATCTGATCTTCCAACAGCTGCATTGTTGTTAGTCTGTCTAGATGAATTTAGCTTTAGAAGACTTGTCACCTTATCCTGTTATATTGCATTAAACACACATCTAGTCAAATAAATATCAGTCCAATTTCAAATTTTGGTCGAACAGGCGGTCAAAGTGAAGAATAACAGACCTTATTTTGAGAGCAGATGTTAATCTTCTTGAATGCTGAAAAGAAACAAGCTCGGATTAGGTGATAAAACAAAAGATAATGCCATAGTTCATAACCGTGAATGTGTGAACCATTGTTTTGGGTGGCAATTCCTGACATGACCCAAACACGACACAAAAAAACAAAACAAGTTTTGATTCGCCTAACACGACTTGTTTTACTAAACAGTTTAACCCAAGCCCTGCAAGTTTAAATTGATTGAAACTATATAACTGAACCCATTGAATTAAAAATATATACAGACATAATGCGCAAAAAAAAAAAAAGATAATCCGTACCTGAAAGTCGAAGATTTTCAAGATAATCATGACAAGGAAAAGGAAGTAAGTAATCATCTTCCTTAGAACAATCAATGACTTGTAAATTATCATCTTTGAAACTACTATGAATCTGTTGACCTTTGACTTCATCTTTATAACTATGCACATTGTTCTTCTCAGCTTGAAATGAACCACATTCATCTTTCTGCCTTTTTTGGTCGGAACTCATCATTCCATTCTTTAAAATCTCTTTCGATATTTGCCCATTCGTCTTTGACTTGCTACAACTTGAGCCAACTTTTCTTCCATCAGGTTTCCTACTAAGACTCTTTCCAGCTGTCAAGCACTTCCCAGTGGAGACACAAGGAGAAAGATTAGACTGATCTTGGGACATCAAATCAACAACCTCATCGAATGATCCCATCTTTATCGATGGCGTACAAGGACCTGAAGATTTTATCTTTCTTTTCGGTCTACCAGAACCCATTGTGGCATTGTGACTTAAAGATAAAGATTCTCCATCAGCAAAGGTAGAAGGAGATGTGCTAGAAGGCGACGAAGGAAAATGGAAGACCGACGTAGGAGAGTCGACCGGTTGCATTTTTTTGGGATTAACTTTCCCTTTGATAGACTTAGATAAGTTCTTACTAGAAGATGATTCATACGAATGAAGAACGGTTTTTTTAACTGTTGGAGATGTAAAACATGTTAATTTAGGAAGACCGTCCGATGCAGACCTCTTGGGATCTTGTGCTGCATAACATAAACAAATTTCGTATGTCAAAGTTGGAAATTTAAATATAGATATGCAACATGTTTATCATTTTTGACCATACCCTTTTTAGTTTTATTTTCTATTTTAACACCTTTATTTGATCTTTCAACAGCTGCGCTGTTCTTCGGAAGCCTTGTTACCTTGTCCTGTTTTTGGCATTAGACACACATCTTGTCAAATATATATCATACCAAGTTTATACATTAAAAAGCAGGCTATGTTGAACGCCTAAAGTGGTCAAACGGACGGTCAAAGTGAAGAATGGCAAACCTTATTTTGAGAGCAGATGTTCGTCTTCTTGAAAGCTGAAACGAATCAAGCGCAGGTTAGGTGATAACTGATAAAGCAAAAGATGATGCTATAGTTTATAACGATTAATGTGATTGTAATAGATGATCATACAGTTACAGCCAACACTTATGGTTGATCTTCTAGCACTATAAGGTGATTCGTATGGATGATGAACGGTTTTCTGAACTATAGGAGATGCAAAACAGGTTGATGACATCTTGGAATCTTGTGCTGCATAACATAAAACAAATTCGGTATCTCAAAACTGAAAAACTAAAGAAAAATACAGAACTCATTCATCATTTTTGTACCATACCGTTTCTGGTTTTATTAATAATTTTAACACGATTATCTGATCTTCCAACAGCTGCATTGTTGTTAGTCTGTCTAGATGAATTTAGCTTGGGACGACTTGTCACCTTATCCTGTTTTATTGCAATAAACACACATCTAGTCAAATAAATATCAGTCCAATTTCAAATTTTGGTCGAACGGGCGGTCAAAGTGAACAATAACAAACCTTATTTTGAGAGCAGATGTTCATCTTCTTGAATGCTGAAAAGGAACAAGCTCGGGTGAGGTGGTAAACCAAAAAATTATGCCATAGTTCATACCATGTGTGCGCCATTGTTAGGGGTGGCAATTACTTACTGACACGACCCGAACATGACACAGAAAAACAAAACAAGTTTTGAGTTGCCTAGCACGACTTATTTACTAAACAGGTTAACCGAAGCCTGGCAAGTTTAAGCGTCTTGTAAAATAGAGATTAAAAATGTTAAAAGTTAAATATTATGATTTTATATTTTCCTCTAACTATTAACTTTTAAAAGTGAAACCAACACGAAACGATTTCGACACTAATAAATATACGGGTAGGGTTAGGGTTGAAGAATTTCAACTTGCCAACCCGACACAACTGACACCCCTAGTAATGGTAAATGTAATTGATGATCTTACAATACTTACAGCCAGCAATTCTGGTTGATATTTTGGCATCTTTTGGAGTTGCAGGATTTAATTTCTTGAACCCTTTATTAACCTTAACCAACTCTTCAGGATTCAACAGACCTGCTGCATAAAACATTTACCATTAAAAAAAAATAATCAAATCGCGAACAACCGAACATATGTCAAAAACAAAACTCACCTTCCATAGTGAAGAATGCACTATCCCAACCCAAGCTTTTACGCAACAAACTTTGCTCGCGATTACCTGCAATATCATAAAGCCGAATTCAAAATATACACACAACAAAACTCGTATACATAGAAACAGGGGCGGACCTAGCTTGAAGCTAGGTGCCACGTCCGTTGCTACTCAACTTCGTGCGCGTAGTGGAAAATTTGTTTTTTTTTACGATATTTGGAAAACGTTACTACTAAAATGAAAAAAAATGAAAAACATTACTACTAAAATTAATTTCTAGATCCGCCACTGCATAGAAATCGGTTTGGAACTGGTACAACCAGTAGGACATAGGTTTCTAACCGGTTTATAATCTTCTCCATTGAAACCGGTTAAACCCAAACCAAACAGGTTAAAATCCGACAAACCCCAGACCGGTTTAAAAACCAAAACAAGTTTTGACTTTTTGTTGACCAACCCAAACAAGTTTAGAGTTTAAACCCGATTTGAGCACCAAAGCGTATGCCAAAACGTTTAACAGTTTAGACGAAGTGGCAACATGCACACTTGAGAACCCACAAGACTCGGGTTTGATACAGCTCACGTACGCGAAAAACGCTTCCTTAAAATAACAAATAAAAGCAGTAGATAATCAAACGTTAATGGTTGATATGTACCTGAAACTAGAACATCTTTAAGAGAATGAAACGAGATTAAGCAATCATCTTCGTCAGTAAAGTCTATGAGCTGTTGATTATTGTCTACAAAACACGTAGTCATTGTTGCGTAATTATAAAGATGAAGAACATGAACATGAACGTGAAATATAAATCGTGTAGATGAACTGCATATATATTTAAATAAGTTGATAAGGAAACTATTTTGTCACCAAATTAGCAATTTAATGGCGAAGATACGAAAAAGAATCATGTTCTTACAAATTTAAATATTTTACAAAAACGTTGTGAAAGTATTATTATTATTATTATTATTATTATTATTATTATTATTATTATTATTATTATTATTATTATTATTATTATATTTGAATGATGATTAAAATTTTGAAAATATTGAATAAGTAAATTAGGCAACATAGTAACATACCATATTTGGACACTAGTTTTGTAATATATTTTATAAGACTTGTTATTTTTAATTTTGATTGTGCAATATCTGTTTTTACAAAGATTACAAACGGTTATGAAGTATCCTTGATCAATTTTATCATGACTGAACAATCAACTACCTAGTCCTCACACAAGTATCGTTGCTACATCTACTCCTCAATTAGTTATTCATATTTATTAGAATCGATATTCTATAAACAAAAAAAAATAACAAAAAGGCATCAACATTGTAAGCATAATTACAAATTTATGTATTAACACCAATACACAAAGATTGATATAACTTTGGCTAAATTTGTAACTGGTTCCGTCACGTGTCACGATCATGTAAGCCATTAATTATTTTTTTTTCTTTTCTTATTTCAACCCTTCGTATTTATTTTCTAACAACAAGGAATAAAGATGTTTATTCAGGAAATAAACGAGGCCAGCGGGAAGCTAGATAGGATCGCAATTGACAAATGATCAAAACACACAGCCGTGGAATTATACCAATGATACTGAAGCCCTACCTAAAACTGGAACTCGACACCATAGAAAGTATCAGTCGATATTATTATGTAATTATTATCATTATTGTATTTCCATAGTATTTTATATAGTGATAAGGAAAGATACCATATAGACAGGAGGATTAGTTAGGAAAGCTCTCTATATATTGTAACCATTTCTCCATGTATTATTCAATCAATCAAATCCGAATATTCACATGGTATCAGAGCTAACAAACTCTGAAACCTAATCGCCTCTTTTTCCTTTCATTTTGAAATCAGTGTTTTTCGAAACACCACCATGGCCGATCAACCACAACCTCAGCCACTCCCTGCTGCAGCCAGAAACCCACCCAAATCACTACATCATGTTTACTCTGTTACCAACATCACTAACAAAGTTCGTATGCTTGATGGAGAAAAAGTTACCTACTCCGATTGGGTCAAGTTGTTCAAACTACATGCCCTCGGGTATGATGTCTGGCACCACATTGATGGCACTGGACCACCGGCCAAAACCGACCTGACTTACGAGTCGTGGTCGAAGATCGATGTTATGTCCTCCAGTGGATTTATGGCACTTTGTCGGACTCGTATCTAAAGCGAGTCATTGACACCGGCTGCACCGCTCAACAAGCATGGGATCGCCTCTACACCGTTTTTCTTAACAACAAACATGCTCGAGCCGCCACACTTGAACATGCTTTTACCACAACCACCATGGCTTCATGCTCGTCTTTGAATGAGTATTTCTAACGGATGAAGGATCTGGCCGATCAACTCAATGATGTGGACCATCCGGTAAGTGAATCTCGCTTAGTTCTTCAAATGGTTACAGGTCTCCCACAGGAATATGACACCGTAGCCTCTTTCATTACCCAAGCCGAAAAGTCTTGGGATGATGCTCGCGACATGATCGAACGCGAGTGATGGACGGGGTAAATCATGGTGTTTAAGATGCCTAATTATGGGGTTTTAATGTCGTTTGAGCGTTTATATGCTTTGAATGTGATAACTACGCAACTTTGTGTGATTATAGGTTAAATGGCATATTTGGATGGATTTGGAAGCTTAAATGTGGTTGAGGTTGGGTTTGGATGATAAACCGAAGATATGGAGGTGTTCATGGACGCTAGAGCGTTGAAGAGGAACTTTGAATAAGCCAAGAACACTCGAGTCGGAGGCTAATAATAATAATAATAATAATAATAATAATAATAATAATAATAATAATAATAGAAACGTAAAAGAAAAAAAAACAAAAAGAATGTAAATAAAGAAAAGAATGCAAAAGTTAGATGTGCATTTAATGCACTTCTAAAGGAAGGAAAAGGAACGGAGCAGCATCAACTAACAATTGCAATTCAGAAGCTTATGGCCGTAAGGCCTGGGCACCAAACCGTAGGGGGCGGCCATCTCCTTATTTTTTGGAAAGTTGTTTTTTATGAGATAAAAGCCTAAACCTTAACCTAGTTGAAAAAGCCAGGCTATCTTGGACGAAAATTCATCATCTTTGGGAGTATTTTGAAGCTACAAACATCAAGATTCATCATCATTCATTCATATCTTCGATTCTCATCAACATGTTCGGGTTTGTTATTGAACTTTTTGTTATGTTTCTTGTAACCATGAGCGGCTAAACATTTTGTAATCACCTCCGGGTGTATGGTTTAATTGTGAAACTTGAACTCTTGTTTGATTTGGTTTATGGATTGTTTTTCATTTAGTTGAAGAATATTTGTGGTTTTTATCATTTAAACAATTCACTTGTCTTCAATTGCTTATCTTGTTATCATTCACATTCGGGTTTTCTTGCATCGTGAGTAGTTTGATAATTTGGAGGGTAGGTGATACTTGTGGGTTGGTAATTGAATTGTACAGGTTATTATTAAAAACTTGTGTTCGGTTATCACTTGATTTGAACCGTCCAACAAAACTATGTCTATGTAGTATCCAATCATTTAAACAAGAGTAGGGTGGATCATTAACCGGAAGCCTGGAGGGGATTACTTCGTTTTTATTATTGTTACAACTTCTTAAATTCAATTAAAAAACAAAGTAATTAGATTTTAATTTACTAGTTAACTTACAAAACTACTCTTTCCACCAATTCCCTGTGGAGACGACTCAACTTCCATATACTACTTATCTTTATATTTTTGACCGACCCAACGACATCGATCAAAATGGCGCCGTTGCCGGGGAATAGGTGCGCTTAGTGTAGTTTTTAGTTTTTATTGTTTATTTATAAAATTCCAAAAACCCAAAAAAAAAAAAATTGTATTTTTCTAGTTTAGTTATTTGATTTAATTTCTTATTATTTTTGTTCAGTATTACACTTGGTGTGTTAGTTTGTGTAGGCGCAGTGACATGCAAAGACATTATGATTAACTGGGTAGAAGATGACCCATGTGATTGTTGCGGGAGCCCGTATCATTTGTTTCATGATTGTCCAGTGGCCCGTAGGAAGATTGAAGCTTATAAGGAACAACAAGATCGAATTATATTCGGTTTCAAAAATCATGGAGGCTCACCCATATCATCCTCATATCGTCAACCACATTCAGCAAACTCCTATGGCTATTATCAGCCAAATGATGTGTATCAAAGGAGATCATTCAATCAAAGGAAGCTACAATATCAGAACCGTCAGCAGGGGAACCAAAGAAATTATCAAAGAGAAATGCATAATCAAGGCTACCAACAAGGTCCACATTTTGATTATCAAGAAGATTGGAAAGATCAAGGAAAGCATGTGGAAGAATTGGTTGACTCGGTTGCTTCGTTTAAAGATACACTTATGGAATTCATGCAGGAAATACGGAAGGATTACGAGATCCAAGACAAGATTCGTATGGAATTGGTAAAGCAAGTTAACCAATTAGCGGAGGAAATCGCAGAGTTAAAGGCTAAAGAAAACAAGACCACACAAAATCCTCCTATTCCTGAAGATTTCATAGTAGAACCGGGTATGGTTAATGATGAGGTGGTAGATGAGCTTACGGATTTTCCTAACCAAGATGTTGAAGAAGAGGTCATGGAAATCAATACCATGCCAATTCCTTCAGTCGTTGAAGAGTCACATGGGGATCGGGTTGTGATGGAAGAAGTCTTAGAAAAGGAAGTTACAAGCCTAAAAGAATACGTGACTTCTTGCGTACAACCACTTGCAGACACACCTCTTGAAGAACCAGTAAACCAGGTAACCTTTGTGTATTATAACCATCCTCTTATGTTACTAAGAAAGCCAAAAAAGTTAGGGAAGATGGTTCGAGTGGAAAGAAGAGGAAGGTGAGTTGGGAGGATCTTGGGCAAATTATCATGAAAGGGACTCGCAACACTTTAGTGGATATGTCGATCATGATCAAGAAGACGAAGACTCGACATGTCAACTACCGAACATATGTTGGGAATTCGGTAGGAAAATGTGGATTTCAATTGTTTCATATTGATTCAACAGACATGTTGGTCATGAAAGAGCAGATATGGAATCAAAATGTAAACTACCGGGCATACATCGGGAACTCAGTGGGGAAATGTTCACTGAGACCACCATGAGAGATATAGTAAGTATGAAGTCCGGCTGAAGACTAATAAACTTAGCGCTCTCGGGAGGCAGCCCGAGGTACGTGTTTTATTTTATTTTCTTTTATTTGTTTTGTGTGTTTTTTGTTGTTTCATAGCCATTGCAGCAGCCAAGTGTGGGAAAGTTGTGCGGACATGATAGGTTTGGAGTATTCAATCCAATACGCATCAGAGTCGATGCGCGTTCGATGGGGGAGTGAATCAGGTCTATGTGCTCCTTCCTTTTCTTTTGTTGTTGCTTGTTTATGAAATTTGGTGGTGTGAAAATCTGTTCGTGAAGGGAATGGTTTGTTTTGTTACTTTGGGGTGTTAGTCAGCTCTGGTAGGTAGTGATTGAGGTTCAACATGTTGAGTAGTGAAGGACTGAAAACCATACATTGGGGACAATGTATCCCAAGTGTGGGGATGGGGATCCGAGGGAAGTAAGGCGAAGTTACTTACCGTTGCAAGAAAAATTGGGAATTTAAAAATTTTTCAACAATTTTAATGAAAAAAAAAATTGTCCCTTTTCTGCTTAATCAGACACAAAAGCTAAATTTTCAATCGCTAAAGAGGCTTTTACCAATTGAAAGTACGAGATCCCCAATCATGGTTGTCCCTTTAAGTTTCATGAGAGTATTTCTGGCGAGCGTTTTTAGAGGAAATGAAAAGAGATGCCTAACTAGGGGTAACATGCTTATAGGACTTGCATATGCTACATGTCGGCAGCCTATTTCCCTACATTGTGAGACTTTGAGCCTACTAGATATTTAGTGATATAGATGTTTCGTTTCATGAGAGTAGGCCAAATGCTTCTTAGTTGCAGAATTTGTGTAATTCGATACATGCTAAAGCTTTAGGCATTACGTGTGCATAGATGAGAAAGGCAATGTAGGAACCCATTTGTTTTGTGATACCCTTGTGTTGTTTGTGGTGACCCGTTTGTTAAACCTTACCATTAGTAAACCATGTTGAGCCTAAACCTTTCAATTGTTAAGCTTACACCATTACCCAAATTGACCCGTTTACCTTGTTGAATAAAAATGTTGACATCCAATGTGTTCGTAATGCTTATTATTTGAGTTATTCAAAATTAGAAAAAAAAAAAGAAAAAAAGAAAAAAATGAAAAAAAAAAATATATATATGAAAAAAAAATGAAAAAAAAATATACAAAAATAGAAGTTATTGTTATGGGTCGATTTTGCCCAAGTTATGTTTTAGTATGTTCGTGTGATATGTGAATAAGGATGTTCAATATTTATGTTAAACCCGTTGTTTTCAAACCATTTGTGAATCAAATCTATCCTACCTTTACCCGAAGCCCAAAACCCGTAAGTCCTTTTGATATGTGCACGGTCTATAGCTTATGTGTGATTGTTATACAAACCTATGATAGCGAAGTCGCATTCTTGGTTTTATGAGTGTTATATACTAGCACCTTATACGCTAGTCCAGATATTAAACTGAGAGGAGCAAACATTGTGAGGGGTGTGTAGCATATGTAGATGATAATAAGCATGTTAGTTTTGGATAGGCAAGTCTTGTTTTAAAATTGCGCAACACTTGCTCGCCAGATTGTCAATCTCGATTGTGTAAGTCTATGGGACGGGTATGATTGGGGACCTTGGAAAATCGATAGGTGAAGGAATTGGAGGTGATTTGTTAAGTAGGTGAGTCGTGTCTTGAGATGGTTTGATTGGGGACAATCAAAGGTAAGTGTGGGAATGTGATGGACGGGGTAAATCATGGTGTTTAAGATGCCTAATATGGGGTTTTAATGTCGTTTGAGCGTTTATATGCTTTGAATGTGATAACTACGCAACTTTGTGTGATTATAGGTTAAATGGCATATTTGGATGGATTTGGAAGCTTAAATGTGGTTGAGGTTGGGTTTGGATGGATAAACCGAAGATATGGAGGTGTTCATGGACGCTAGAGCGTTGAAGAGGAACTTTGAATAAGCCAAGAACACTCGAGTCGGAGGCTAATAATAATAATAATAATAATAATAATAATAATAATAATAATAATAATAATAATAGAAACGTAAAAGAAAAAAAAACAAAAAGAATGTAAATAAAGAAAAGAATGCAAAAGTTAGATGTGCATTTAATGCACTTCTAAAGGAAGGAAAAGGAACGGAGCAGCATCAACTAACAATTGCAATTCAGAAGCTTATGGCCGTAAGGCCTGGGCACCAAACCGTAGGGGGGCCATCTCTTATTTTTTGGAAAGTTGTTTTTTATGAGATAAAAGCCTAAACCTTAACCTAGTTGAAAAAGCCAGGCTATCTTGGACGAAAATTCATCATCTTTGGGAGTATTTTGAAGCTACAAACATCAAGATTCATCATCATTCATTCATATCTTCGATTCTCATCAACATGTTCGGGTTTGTTATTGAACTTTTTGTTATGTTTCTTGTAACCATGAGCGGCTAAACATTTTGTAATCACCTCCGGGTGTATGGTTTAATTGTGAAACTTGAACTCTTGTTTGATTTGGTTTATGGATTGTTTTTCATTTAGTTGAAGAATATTTGTGGTTTTTATCATTTAAACAATTCACTTGTCTTCAATTGCTTATCTTGTTATCATTCACATTCGGGTTTTCTTGCATCGTGAGTAGTTTGATAATTTGGAGGGTAGGTGATACTTGTGGGTTGGTAATTGAATTGTACAGGTTATTATTAAAAACTTGTGTTCGGTTATCACTTGATTTGAACCGTCCAACAAAACTATGTCTATGTAGTATCCAATCATTTAAACAAGAGTAGGGTGGATCATTAACCGGAACCTGGAGGGGATTACTTCGTTTTTATTATTGTTTACAACTTCTTAAATTCAATTAAAAAACAAAGTAATTAGATTTTAATTTACTAGTTAACTTACAAAACTACTCTTTCCACCAATTCCCTGTGGAGACGACTCAACTTCCATATACTAACTTATCTTTATATTTTTGACCGACCCAACGACATCGATCAGCGAGCAACGTCATCAAGCAGCTAGGCAATCAATCCAGCGGCCCTCACTGCTTCCCCAAGTGCACTGACTAACCAAAACCCCACGACACCAAACCCCACTGTCCCAAACCGAACCCTCCCCAACCCTGTCACCCGGCCCAACACTATGACAACCGAGCCCAATCCCAATGCCGGGGTAGAGGTCGTGGTCGTGGCTCCTATCGGGGTCGTGCTCATGGCCGCTACTCGTACTTAGGGTTGCAAACGAACTGAACTTTCAGCGAACTGTTCATGAACCGTTCGGCGGGAAGTTCGTTTGTGTTCGTTCGTTTAATAAATGAACGAACACGAACAAAAACTTCCGTTCGTTTAGTTAAACGAATGAACATGAACGGAGGTCGCGTTCGTTCGTTTATGTTCGTGAACGTTCGGTAACATGTTCCTTTATGTTCGATAGTTTATTAAGGTTTTTAATTTTTATACTTTTTTATCCTGTTTTATTTTTATTTAATTTACCCTGTAAATAATATATATGCGGTAAATATATGACTATATAAGATCAATAAACCTACTTTTTGTATTCAAACTCATTATATATTTCCACGTTCAGCGTTGATGCCCTCCACCTCCAACGCCCTCTGTCATCCAACTCCAACATCCTTCTCTAGTACTAAGTATGTTTGGACAATTAGGTTATATTTTGGGTGGAGCTAGTTAAATGTGTTTAATGTATTTGAATTTGATGTTATTCAAAAGTTAATATATGTCCGTTTTTGTTTGTTTCTGTTCATAGACACTTCTTTGTGTTCATTTGCGTTCATGAACATTTGTTTATGTTCATTAATGTTCGTTTGTGTTCGTTTGCATTTTTGAATCAAACGAACACGGACATGAGTGTTTTCTTAACAAACGAACAACGAACAGAAATCTCGTTCGGTAAGTGTTCATGAACT
>JAUTDX010003107.1:0-32539 GCA_030844895.1 Ambrosia x helenae
TATAAACATTTGGTACCTAATTACATGTATTGTACCGATAGATCCGATATAATTTTCGGTCTCAACTTTTTTGGAAAATTCAATTATCGGTATTTTCAGTACCGTTCCTAATAGAGTACCGATCTCATTGTTAACCTATATTCCTCGTTACTTTTCAATTACAATAAAAATAACATTAACAATAAAAGTAAAAGCTAGAATTATAACTATAAATATTTTCACTCATTAGTTTTTATTAGTTGTGGATCGTTATAATTTATAAAAAAAAAAAACAATCCAAATATATACATATCAATTTTGGCAATTTATGATTTAATAAAATCAATAATAATAATAATTATAAGTTTCTAAAAGAAAACACATAATAAAATATTAAGGAACAAAAGAATAAAACAGCAAATCCAGCAACACCACATTACATTACATTATTTCCACTGTCTTCAGTTCACTTTACTCTCCCCACACAGTTTCCAACTCAAACACTTCCATCAAAACATTAACTCCCCCAAAACACCTCAATCCATCAACCATGAGTATGTACGGAAGAGACCCATGGGGCGGCCCATTAGAAATAAACAATGCAGACTCAGCTACAGACATGACAGGAGCAGAAACATGAACGATTTCGACAGAGCATCATTGTCAAGGAGATTGGATGAGACACAGCAGAGTTGGCTGTTGGGTCCTGGGAACAGAAGAAGAAGAAGTAAGTGGATCTTGGGTGTGTTGTTGTCAGCCGTCAGATCTTTGTTTGGACGGTTGGAGTCTTCTTGCTGTTGGGTTTGTTTCTGGGTTGGTTGTGTTGATTGTTAAGACGGTCCTAGCATCATAAGCACCCGCCTCCTGCGGATAATTATACGGTTGCGCTTCACAAGGCGCTTATGTTTTTTAATGCGCAAAAGTGTGAGTTTGGTTTGTTATTTGTTGTTTTTAGTTAATGTTGATGATGTATATGTGTAGATTTGGTTGTATAGATTGCGGTTTTATATTACCATAGGGCCGTATGATAGCGGGAAAATGGTCATATGGGTCGTATGACAGGGCGAATCATACGGCTTGTATAATATATTTGGCTGACAAAAAAATGATTGATGTGACCAGTGATAAAGTTGTGCGGCCCGTATGACAGTTTTCGCCCTGTTAAGGCATGTATGATGTGCACACTTGATTTGGCATCATATGGCCTGTATGATGTAACGGGGGCTCTGATGTTAAAACTTGATTGACATCATACAGCCAGTATGATGTGAGAGGCTCTTGCGCAAACTTGATTTGACATCATATGGTTAGTATGATGTGATAGGCTCTGATGTGCATACTTGATTCATCATAAAGGCCCGTTTGATGCGACGGGCCTTGATGTTAGACTTGATTTGACATCGTAAGGCCTGTATGATGTGACATGTGCGCTGGCGTACGCTATTGAGGATGGCGTTTGTATAGCATCACTCTTTTTGAAATGTGCATAGATATTTTTAAAATGATTAGGTTTTGGATGAAACAAATCACTTTCTTTCCAAAAATCATATACTCGTTTAGATCAATTGTTGTTTTTTTCTTGTTATTTTGGCAAGAACACCAAATCACGATTGTTGTTTGATAAAAGTTTTGAAGTGGATAATGATGAATAACAATTAACAAAATTGGATTTTGTGCAGCTGGAAAACTCCCGAGGCATAATAATGTAACATGGAGGGGTAACTCGTGTATGAATGATGGAAGTCGGACAAATCAGGAGCCGTGTTGAAAGATCTAGTGGGCGGGTATTATGACGCTGGAGACACAATAAAGTTTTCACTTCCCTAAAGCTTTTGCCATGACCATGTTAAGTTGGAGCGTGATCGAATACCGGGCTAAATATGAAGCTGCGGGTGAGCTCAATCATGTTAAAGAGATTATCAAATGGGGCACTGATTACTTTCTCAAGACCTTCAATTCTACTGCCGATTCAATTAGCCAACTCGTAGCTCAGGTATATAATTAGATTTGTGAAAAGTCTTCTATGACGGTCTGACTGACAAAGAGTTATGCTTGTAACCCTTTGGATCTCGGTTTTGGTTGGCAGGTTGGAAAGGGTGATACTCAGGTGGGACGAGTGATCCCAATGATCATACTTGTTGGATGAGACCGGAGGATATCGACTACCCTCGCCCCGTGACTGAATGCTCAAGTTGTTCTGATCTTGCTGCGGAAATGGCTGCTGCGTTAGCTTTCTGCATCGATTGTTTTCAAGGACAACAAGGCGTATTCAAAGAAACTTGTGCACGGTGCTGCAACTCTTTGGAAGTTCGCTAGGATCAACGCGGTAGTTACAGTGCTGTGGTTCAGATGCTGCTACATATTATAACTCTAGTATGTATTGGGATGAATTTGTTTGGGGTGGAGCGTGGATGTACTACGCAACGGGTAATCAGTCTTATCTTTACCTTGCTAGTCACCCGAAACTTGCTAAGCATGCTGGTGCTTTCTGGGGTGGACCGGATTATGGTGTTCTTAGCTGGGATAATAAGCTTACCGGAGCTAAGTACGTCCGTCGATTCTACATTTACATCAGAATTAAAGTTTTGATACCGCGTTTGCTATTCTTAATCTTGTTGTTCGCGTTTTTAGGTACTGCTTACCAGATTGAGATTGTTTTTGAGCCCTGGTTATCCGTATGAAGAAACATTGAAGACATTTCATAACCAAACAAGCATAATCATGTGTTCATACCTTCCATACTTCAATAGTTTCAATAGAACAAGAGGTAAACGAGTTTATTATATTTACAAAAATATAAAAAACAAAGAACTTTTTTATTCGTGTGATATTAAAAATCGTCGTTCATTGCAGGAGGTTGATCCAGTTAAATCACGGTAGACCCCAGCCTCTTCAGTATGTGGTGAATGCAGCCTTCTTGGCTACACTTTATAGCGACTATCTTGATGCTGCCGACACTCCAGGGTGGTATTGTGGGCCCAATTTCTACTCAACCAATGAGCTACGTAAATTTGCGGAGAGCCAGGTATAACCTTAGTCTATAGGTGGCAATTTCGACCTGTTTACTGTAAACGGGTCGATTTGGCTCGTGTTATATCGCAAACAGGTCAACAAAAAGTTTAGCTCTTAAGGTTGAAAAGTTGTCTAGAGTCTATTTTTAATGCATACAACCTCCTAAAATGTTTTGAGCAAATATATAAATTTATTAATACTGTTTTAATAATCGTTATAAAATCTGTTTGCGGGTCAACCCACCCTTATCACTTGTGTGTGACAATGTTTTTGTTTAACATGCAGATTGACTACATTCTTGGCAAGAATCCCAGAAAAATGAGTTATGTCGTGGGTTACGGGAACCACTACCCGAAGCACGTGCACCATAGAGGCGCATCTATCCCCAAAAACAAAGTCAAATACAACTGCAAAGGAGGGTATAAATGGAGAGACTCAAAAAAACCAAACCCACACACCATCATAGGCGCAATGGTTGCAGGGCCAGACAAACACGACGGTTTCCATGACGTGCGTACAAACTACAACTACACCGAACCCACTCTCGCTGGAAACGCTGGTCTAGTTTCAGCCCTGGTGGCACTATCAGGTGACAAAACAACCAAGATTGATAAAAACACCATTTTTTCCGCAGTGCCGCCTATGTTCCCGACTCCGCCACCACCACCAGCACCCTGGAAACCTTGAGATGCTTCATGGGTTTTTATAGTTCTTTTGTGACTTATAGTTGCTACAACCTGGTGGGATATATTTAAAGGGTAAAAAGGTAAAGATACATTAATATTAACAATGAAGAATCTGGAGCAGAAGTTGGGTAGGAGAGTGGAGACAGTTGGAATGGAAGGTGTGATAATATTATGAGTGAATTTTTTTGTTATTTTGTTCATTTTAATTAATAGGGTTAAGGATTATCTATTAACAGAAGAATGTGTATTGTTGGGACTTGACAGTATTCACTATTTGGAAACATTGGACTGGATTTTTGGTTTTCTGTGTTCAAATTAATATTTTGGTTTTTGGATTGGATTTGGTTGAACCAAATAGTCCAACAATAACCTAACATTGATATGTTTTTCCTTTTATATATAAAAAACCAGCAATTTGTGAGTTTGTGTTTACTAAAATAAAGTAGTATTTCTTTCATAAAATTCTGAAATAAAATGAACAGATTAGTTTGATTGTTCTAATAATTTAGTCTTTTGTAATCTTCTAAAGCAACGATTGAGCCATGATTTGAGACCACTCAACATTAGGCCACCCTCACAATCACTCCATTTTCGCTCCGCCTCACAGAATCCTTCCAGCCTCTTGCAAGCTAAATTGATTTTTGACATCTATATGACCGAAAGCATCACCGTTGTCGCCATCAGTTACCACCATACAGGCCAATCCAACTACTCGCTGAGGACCGTTGGGATAGAGGGAGTCGAGCACTTTTTTGGTTACTTCACGTGTATAACATGAGATGTTTGTTACCTTCACATGTGCAACATATGTGGTTGGATAAAATATGTTAATGTTATTGGATAATGCACATACGCATGTAGGTATTTAAAACGCCCACAACGCCGGGAACACCGCTCCCTGGGCATTTTGGGCCATTTTTGTGTCTTGGACGTGATATTTTTGAGGCGTTTTTGTGGAACCCTTTTTCTAAGCCAATCACAATGGAGATGGGCGTGAATTATTTCCCACTACAGGTGGTCTAAAATCTCTAAAAACACTGTTAAACATTAACCAACATATGTGCATGTCATCCGTATATATATTTAGTTAAAGCTCTTTTTAACTTCTAATTTCATACAGATTTCAAGTCAAATATCACATGTTAATCAACATATTATCAATATATAGCAGCATATAGTTTTTATAACAAAATACAAGAAATACCAATCCACATCATAAGTTATAATTGAGTTCAACACATCATCATCTTATAACTACTGCCAAAATATTTGGAAAAAAAAAAAGTGATGCTGATACCTAAATCTATCTAAAGCCCTTACCTTCAGTTTCTCTGTCGCATCCAACGCGTATGCCAATCGTCATTTCTTTAAAAAAAAGTACCCAAGCCCACCAGCTGGCGAAACACAGGAGCGAGGGCTTAAACGGATCTATGAACGTGTGGGCTCTAAACAAGAACAACGAGCAAACTAGTAATCTTGCTTCTTGGACATTCCGATGCCCTGTGCCCAGACCGTCCACAGTGGAAGCATGCACCATCAAAGTTCCTATTATTTGACATGTGTATTCAATATTATAAACATACTATATTTAACATATTAATTATATTCAGTAAATATAAAAAAAATGGACAAAAAATATAATACCTGTCCCTTGAACGAGACATAGAGCCCGAGCCCCTAGTCCCAAAGGATGGAGAGCGTGAAGAACGTCTTTCACCGATTAACCAATCACTTCCACCACCACCACCACTTCTTGAGCCACCTCTAGACCAGCTACTGCCACCACTCCTACCACCTCGCCTGAAAACTATCGCCATCATCATCTGATGAGAACCGACTGCTGCCACCCCAACCGCCACGAGAACCACCCCTCCTTGAACCTGCTCCTCGTGAACTTCTCTCCCTGTTTGAAAACCTGCCGTAAAAGTCACCTGCTGGCCCATCATCTTGCAATGCAGGCAACTGCAAATACCACCGAACCATAATCAGTAATACGATAAATTATAACATATGAACCATTGTATATAAAACTTGGTTTTAAAAGCACGAGGCGAGCAAGAAAACGACTCAGGGGCTTGAGGCAGCAATCAGCATAGTGTACTTCTGGGTCAAAATTGGTCAAAACTAGGGTTGTAGAAGGATGATATGTAAAAATAATTATAGTGATAAAGAGATTACGAAAGGTTTACTTGACAAAAAGGTTTATATGTTAAATAGGAGATAGAGATGCAGCTTCTGATGCACAAGCCGCACGCTTTTTTAAACCAAGATCTAACAGAATAACCGAGCTTACCTTTGTAATTTTGGTAATAGTGTTGCCAGGTGGTAAGTCCTTATTTAAGAGCTCTTTGGCAATCTCTTCTGGAAGATCAAAAACTGCTCCTTGAACCTGATAAAACAGTTAAATGTCACAAACTAGAATAATACTGAAAAAAGATATAATAATTAGCTCACATGGATGAATACCCACCCGTTCATCTGCAATAACATGTATTTTTCCAAGTTCATCAGCAGCAGTTGCATAAACATCAGCCAAGAATCCCGTAACGGTTCTAGCTGACATGAATCCTCTAGATAAAGCAGGATCTCTAGTCAATTGCAGTGTGGTCCATCCCTGCAATGCAATCATGAGGCAATAAAATCAAAATATAGATAAAGATTACAAATGTCAAACCAGCGCGTGCATAATTGTTAAAATGAACCACCTGCTCATGTGAGATAAGAGAACGAGATGATGGAGGCTTTGAGAAACCGCTCAACTGTGCAAGAGCAGCAGCAAGAGCCCCTGCACCCTGTTCTTCAATTAGCTTTTGTGCAGTTGGAGTGAAGAACTCGATAGATTCCTGATGAACACCAGCGAGTGTAGCAACAACTTGCTGAGCGGAAGATTCCAATACATCTTCAACAGCCGGAGGATTTATGAACTCAAATTTGCATCCAACATCACGCTCAAGAGATCTAATAGTTCTCCTTTGACTATTTGTAAACATCAAAATCGCTGTGCCTTCTTTCCCTGCACGCCCCGTTCTACCAGATCGGTGTACAAAAGTTTCTGGATCGTTTGGAAGCTCATAGTGGATAACCTAAACAGAAAAGCAGTCATATCACCATCGTGTCCGAAAAAATCACTAAAAGGTTGTTATGATGTGTAGTTTCAAAATGGTTTTATGATATCATTTAAAGGATTGTTAATAATGGTGTTTGAATACAAGAAACATTGGCCAAACTTACTAAATCGACGTTGGGTATATCAAGGCCACGAGAAGCAACATCAGTAGCAACAAGCACAGTGAATTTTCCTTGTCTAAATCCATTCAAGGTTCTTTCCCGTTGATGTTGAGATATGTCACCGTGTAATGCCTCTGAAGTGATACTATTAGTCAATGCTATTGACACCTCATCTGCATCCCTTTTTGTCTGAGTGAAGACAATCGTCTTCCCACCCTTTGCATATACCTATGAACAAATAATCATGACAATATATAACTGTAACGGTAAGTGTCCCATTAACTAAATGATTCAAGACTTGACCTTTACATATAAAAAAACAATGAACCAGTCTCATACCGTGACAAGATCACCAAGTATTGTCCGCTTTGACGTTGAGGTTGTCGGTATAGCATAAAGCTTGATACCCTCTGCTAGCTTTTCATCTTGATCACCAACCTTTTTAGATTAAAAAAAAACATATTTTTTTGTTAGTTTAAGAAAAAGAAGATTGAACATGGATACTAAAACTTCCTATATAACATTCTAGCCAACAGCTATACTAAATTCTAATATCACAATAAACTTACCAAATCAATTGTCAACGGATTATTCAAATATTTCCTTGATAATTTCTTGACCCAACCAGGCATAGTTGCAGAGAAAAGCATGCTCTGCCTCTCTGATGGAAGCTTTTCCAAGATATGTTCCACATCTTCCTCAAACCCGACAGCAAGCATTTGATCAGCTTCATCAAGAACCAAGAACTGAACCTCCCCCAACTTTAAGCTATTACTTCCAATTAGATCAATAAGTCTTCCAGGTGTGCCAACCACCACATCAACCCCACGAGACAAAGCATTTTGTTGTGAAGAATATGACACACCACCATACACACAAACCGTGCTCAGATACGGGGCAGATTCTTTGATCTCTGTTTCTACTTGCCTTGCTAATTCCCTTGTAGGTGCAAGTACTAAAACTCTGGGAAGTCGTTGTCCACGCCTTTATGGTAACAAAATATATAAAAAAAAGAAGCCATTAGAACCAACATATTATTTGAGTTATCAAGTATCAAATGTTGTGATATAAATACGAAAAAAAGAAACTTGGTTCATGGGTACCTTGGAGCAATTCTTTCTTCGTCGTCTTCGGTAAGTCTTTTGATTATAGGAATCCCAAAAGCTAGCGTCTTTCCTGTTCCGGTTTTGGCACGGGCAATAATATCTCTACCTTCTAGTGCAGGGACCAAGACGGCTCTCTACATGATTGAACAAAAGCAAGTCAACACATATTTGACTTGAAAATAGTATAGATAAAAACACAGTATGCAAGATTTCTGACTGAACGTACTTTAGGTATGGTTTAGAATATATCATGCTTACAATTACTCATATGCTTGCATAAAAATTGAAAATGATTTGAAGTTTAAAGGTTAACAACCACGGTGTGCACATATACTAGATCAATATAAGAGTTAAAAAATTAATATTAGCATTAACAATTTATCTCCTTGGTTTTAAAAAGCGTCCTGAGGCACCCTTAGGCACATGGTCTCTCTCTTCTGACTTAGCAAGGCACGCAATGTACCAAAAGCACAATTGAGGCGCATGAGGCACAGTTTTGAATCCGCCTCTTGTAGAGTAAGGTTTTTTTGCGTGTGCGTATATATATTATTCATATATTAAATCATATATAAAGCTCATTTATAAACTAAATTTTGGATAGACAGTGTTAAAAGCCTAAAAACACCTATGAGAAATATAAAAATACTTATATAAAACAAACTGCGCCTTGAGATAAAAAGTTGCGCGCTTTTAAGCCTCGTCGCCTCAGTAAGCTGTCCCTTTTTAAAACCAAGTTTGTAATTCACAGATAAGTGATAAGGCCACATGTCCTAAGTAACATTAAGTTCAAATTCACAATATAAACACTGCTAACAACATTCATAACAAAAAAAACACAAACACATATACATAAAGATAAAAAAAATAAGAAAATTACTTGAATAGGAAACAATCTTGTAATCTCTCTCTTTTCAAGAGCTTTCACAAGTCTTTGAGGCAAACCCAATTTAGTAACCAACAACTCATCATCATCACCAACACTTGAACCATCTCCATCACCTAACAATTCACCTTCAGACACATCATCATCATTATCATAGTCTCTATCACTACCATCCAAAACATCATCATCATCTTCATCAAACACACCCAACCCTTTAAAGGCCTTGTCACTTAAGATAGAATTAGGCGTTGCAGTGGCAGATGTGACAAACCCAGAAGCTGTTTGGTTGGGTTTGGAATTGGATGAAGCAGCAGCTTTTATAAAGGAGGTGAAATGGGGTTTGTGAGGAGAGTGTGTTAGGAGCTTTCTTGAGAGGTGTTCTAGAGATGGGTTCTTGTGGAATATGGAGGAGATGTTGATGATTGATGAAGAACAGGCCATGGTTATTGTTTTTGGAGATGTTGAGGAAGAAGATGATGGAGGGATAAGGTGAGAGGTTTATGGATGTGTTTGTGTTGTATGGTGTTTGAGAACACACCTTGTTGGCTATTGCTAAAACCTCAACTATTTATATTATATTTTTTAGGTATACCCTCAAGGATTTTTTTTTTTTCAATTTTTTATAGGATGGAAATGAATTTTAATTTTAAAGCATGAATAAATATTTAAGAAATAAAAATTATTTTTTTTAATCAAAGGTTTTATTCGCACCTCATATTAATGAGAAGGAACAACTATTTATGAAAATTATAATTGAAAGATATAGAGAACTATTGTAAAGTAAATTGGATCAAAATGAATGTGATTAAAGGGTGTGATGATAATGATTATTAGATTGGAAGCTTATTGAAATTAGATTAACCTTTACAAATAAAAAGTTCAATCTGAAGGTGGGTACGTATTTTTAACCTGTAGCGTAGAGAGTAGTGTGGATTTCCTAAGTTATGAATTCATGTGATTTATGTCATGTTGTTACGTAAAAAAATAACTAGGTTTAACACCCGCGCGAAGCGCGGCAAACCGATTTTTAACAAAATTCACGTTGCAGCGGTTCGGTTGAACCACCTGTTACAACCGATTGAGCCACCCGACATACCCGGTTGAACCGTCCGGTATGGCCAGTTGAACCAATATTCCTAACCATTCCTACCGGTTGGTTCAACTGGTTGAATGACCTGGTACAACCGGTTAAACCACCCGACATACCCAATTGAACCATCTGGTATGGCCGGTTGAACCAATAATCCTAATCTATTTCTAAGCGTACTACATATGTTCCGTTAAATAGTAACCAAGTTAAGATGCTATTCACATTAGTACGCGCGCGTAGCCCAACCGTTCTCGTTAATCCGTTAAGTTTACTATGTAACTCCGTTAAGGTTACTATTCAACTCCGTTAAATGACTTAGTTCACGGAGGTGAATAGTAATTGACGGAGTTAAACCAAGTTAAGAACCGATTGAGCCACCCGACATACTCGGTTGAACCGTCCGGTATGGCCAGTTGAACCAATATTCCTAACCATTCCTACTGGTCGGTTCAACTGGTTGAATGACCTGGTACAACCGATTAAACCACCCGACATACCCGGTTGAACCATCCGGTATGGCCGGTTGAACCAATAATGCTAACCTATTTCTAAGCGTACTACATATGTTCCGTTAAATAATAACCAAGTTAAGTTGATATTCACATTAGTACGCGCGCGTAGCCCAACCGTTCGCGTTACTCCATTAAGTTTACTATGTAACTCCGTTAAGGTTACTATTCAACTCCGTTAAATGACTTAGTTCACGGAGATGAATAGTAATTGACGGAGTTAAACCAAGTTAAGTTGCTATTCACATTAGTACGCGCGCGTAGCCCAACCGTTCTCGCTACTCCGTTAACTTTACTATGTAACTCCGTTAAGGTTACTATTCAACTCCGTTAAATGACTTAGTTCACGGGGGTGAATAGTAATTGACGGAGTTGAATAGTAACTCGCCGGAGTTGAGGAGTAGCTTGACGGAGTTGAATAGTAACTTAACGGTGTTGAATAGTAAGTCCGTTAAGTTACTATTGACGGAGGTGAATAGTAACTTAACGGAGTTAAATAGTAACTAAACTAAGTTGAATAGTAACTCAATTAAGTTACTATTCATAAGCCCTTCATGTTTTGTATATATACTAGCAATACGCCCCACGCTTCGCAGCGGGATCTCGCAGATAAGCTTATCCGGTTGACCCATTTTAAAGTTAACCATTTTATACACCACAATCTCAATTATTCAATATGATCTGTATCCGATTCTTATTTGCAATATTAAGTTAGTACAGGAAAAGGTAGATAGTAAACATTTTTTTACTTCAAACAGTACCACTTCTAATTTGTAATACTTATTTACATCATTTTACAACACCATCAATATCAAAAACCTCAGCAACTTTAATGCCATTTTGTTGCGCTTAATATGTGTGTTTTTATGTGACTTTGGTTCAAAATATAGTGTCTAAATCTGTGCAGCAATTGTGGATGGACAAGCCAGTCAAGAGTTGTCCAACTGTATGCCCAAGTTTGTGATGTTATAATTCATAGCAAATCATGAAAGAAAAAGCGGTACTTTTATTACATCAAACTTTGAACACTAATCAAACGGAGTCAAATCGGTTAAAAATGAGTGGTCTAAAACATCAACACAATTAGTAAATGAAATCTATACTTTTTAAGAACACTATATAAAAAAAGTTATAGACTCGTTTACAAAATAAAATGGTTTAATCCATTTTTGAAGGTAAATTAAATTTGAACTTGCATCAAAGAGTAGAATTTTGATTCTTCCTTTAAACCTTGCCGTTATAGTTACCATTTTGTGACCCTTGGTTACTCCCAAAGGTGTTCTTCATCGAGCCAGCTACGCCTTCGGCTACTTTGGCTGCACCCGTTGCCACACCTGTGCTATACCTATCACACCACTTACTGCTCCGCCAGACATGTTTGCTGCACCCTCCTGTGCCATCGTCTCCACCGAATTCTCACTCTACATACATAAATATATATCCTTTCAATCTACTACTTTTTGCTATTAAAAATTTCCATATCCACGATTGTATTGAAACCATTTTTAACTTAATTTTGATTGACTATTGTAAATTTGAAATTCAACATGAAGCGTACATATTTGTTCTAAATATAATTTAGATGACAACATTGAATCAAAGGCCGATTTTGAAATAAGTTTTGATATGCTCTTAACTCTTTGTTGAAATTAACTAAGATTAAGAATGTAAACAAATAGAAGCTGCACACCTGTGGAAACGCTAAACTTGTACCTAGAAACCACACCGACGTTGGCGGAGATGGCAGCGAGGGTTTGTGTCATTGTAAGCGTGTTAACAATAGTCGATAGTTTCCGTTTTGTCCGCTATTGACTACCGCAAAGATCCAGATCCATTGGCGGTACCGACGCGGCTGGCCGGCTCATCCTGAACTCTCCAAATCACTGACATCTAACCATTTCGAAATTCAAACCCTTAACCTTCGTTCGACAGCTCATACCTGAGGAGAACCACCCTAATCCAATCAGTTCTTCGGATGAACTGATATGCACTATGAACGCATAACTGTCAAAGGAGGTGTCTGACTTGGTCACCAAGTTGCAGCTGAGAGGAAGTGAGGGATGACTCGGTTTAATCATTAATGTGAACCGTATTTCGCCGGAGAAGACAACATATATGTCAAGATGTTAGATGTATCTCAATCTCACCTTGTGTTCTCCGAGTAGACAACATAATGGGATAAGATCTAAATGGTGGCAGAAATGTAAATACCATTCAATATTTGTCCAAATTGTTTACTATTCCTAAGCCCTTCAACAAATGTTTATATATAGAATATAGAATACTAAGGGGTCAATTGTAGCAGATGAATTGTATGGGGGTTACATGTGTAAACTTGTGATAGTTAAAAGTTAGTTTGTTAGTTAAGTCTTAAACAGTCAAATGAGGTTATCTCACTTGGTAGACTATTATTTGTGTATATAGGAGTTTTTGGAAAATAATATTAGTCGTTCAAAAAGAATTTAAGTCTTAAATAGGCTAAATTGTCAATTGATTGGAGATTGTATATTTCTCCTTTGAATTCTCTCTTTTTCTACCTTTCTTCTTTTTTGACTCTTGATTTTGTAAAAGCTTAAATGGAATGATGTGTTTTCCTTAGCTCTAACACAAGAAGCTGCTTTGAAATCCAAATCAATTAAGTTGAACCAAAAAATCTATACAAGCCGATGTGGAGATAATGATAGAAGATAAGTAAATTGGGCTACAGTACAAATTACGTGGTAAGTACATGGTTCTACACTTCTACTCCAAGAATATATTTCTAGTAGCTCTATTGCTAATGGTCATGGGCGGATCTTAGTTGGGCCGAAAATTTTTCACGTACCACACGTACTGTTTTTTTTCTTTAAAACTTTCGCTACCCCTATTTAAAAGTTTAAGATTCGTCATCTTGCTAGAGAGTTTGAAACACAATATTTTTATGTATCAACGATTATCAAACTTTTTGCCCCTCACACACTATTCAACTTTTCTTTGTTTCTATTGGCTGTTGGTATGTGATGTATGGAGTTGATTGGTCTAGTTTTTTTTATTGAGCATATACTTACAAGCTTTTATTGCATTTTAGGGGGGACGAAGGGCTACCAGATTTGGTCACGGGTACCCCACTACCAGCACGGTAATATCATCGCCAGTGATGCTGGTAGTGGATCCGTGAACCATTTTCTGGTTCTAGTTACCGCACGGTAAACACTGACTCTCTCTCTCTCTCTCTCTCTCTCTGTCAAATCACTAATACACATAAATATTCAAAGATTTTCTCTTCATCCTCATGTTGATATTTTATCTTCATCCTCAGTGAATTAGTGATGGTTACGGTGTACAAAGGACACGACGGTGATGGTTACAGGCTATGAATCTGTTGATAGAGAAGATGAATCGGTGGTGGAGAGGATGGATATGGTGATGGAGGTGATACAGAGGAGAGGATGAATCTGGAGAGGATCGATGGATATGGTGATGGAGGTGAGGTGATAGTTTAGTGATGAATCAGTGGGTAAAGAGGACTGCTATTATTTTTAATATTATTACTATTATGAGTAAAAATAATTGATTTTTGGGTAAAAAAAATCAGTGGAGTGCTGCCTCCAACAAACAATTTCAATGAAGTGAATCGGTGAAGTGACGTAGCATTGTAAGATTGATGTAAACAGTGAAGTTGAAAACGTTTCAGTGGAGCACCCCGCCCCCTTATACATTTGATTTTTTTCCCTAATGCTCTGTTCTCGAGTTTACTTGAGGAGGGAAAAGAATAGAAGGAAAGGAAAAGAAAGGATATGTATCCTTTCCTTCCATTTCCTTTATTAAATGAAACTCGGGAACAAACCATATTTTGTTTTCCTTTCTTTTCCTTCCTTAAATGAAACTCGGGAACACAATCAAAATTTTCTTTCCTTTCTTTTCTATCGTTAAGTTAACTCGGGAACACAGCGTTATAGTATTAATAAAACTGTACTAGTAAAAAATAACCCTTATGGTTACTTTCCGATACTTTATAAATTTGTTTAACTATATTATTAAATTAAACCTGTTTTAGTAATGTTTTTTTTTACCGTTTCAGTCTAAATTAACACGTAGCAATGCACGTGCGTGATTTAACATTTGTAACTCTAATTTTTGGTTAACGGACCCGCCACAAGGCACAGGTTCGAACCACTAGTTCTTCACAGTTTACAAAAGTTGAGTTGCACCCAAGTTATTCCAATGACATGCTTGAAGATTTTAAGAGTGAAATGAGTACAAGAAAGAAGTCAAACATTGAGGTCAAAAGATACAACAAATATTGGGACACTTTAGTATTAGTGATAAAGTTGTGGATCCATAGGTTTTGTTGAGCTTGAAAGCTCACACGAGACAAATCTGAGGTCAAAAGATACAACACTTCTTAAATTGCATGCTACCATGCGACAAGAAATGGTTAGCGTCGAAACACGCAACTCCGGCCGCCAACAACCACCACAAAGGCCACCACCGACTACCCTTCATCAGTGGCGGATCAAGGATTGTTTTTCAAGGGGTGCGATCGGGGGCTTTTTCCAAACTTTCAAGGGATGCAATCAGGATTTTCACCTATAAAATACACTAATTTTTTTTCAAGGTGTGCGGCCGCACACTTTGGGTTGTACTTGGCTACGCACCTGCCCTTCATCTCTATACTTCTCTCTCTTTTATTTCTTTCTCTAACCATAAATAAATCTACTACAAATGAGCCAAAAATTCCCTTTTATCCAGGAGAGTTTTGGCCAGTTACACAATACCCAATCATGTTTGATCTTTGCTAAAATGGCCCTTTAAGTTCATTGAGTCAAAAGATGAGGTAGCGGTATTACCTTGAACCAAACCGCTTATATTTCTTGACGTATGTCACTAAAATTTACTCCATTAGAATATATTGCTTCCCATCAATTTCTTTTACCGCATAAATAATTCCTAAGGAATGATAAAGTATCATTTCATAAATACACTCGAAAATGGGATGTTATCTCTTAGTTAATTTGCTTTAACACGGGGAGTGTTATATGTTCTCATATTATCTCAGGTTTCCACAGTTCGTGTCAACGGGAGCCGCCAAAGATTGAGGACGAGGCAGAGGCAGTTTCAACCATGACTAATGATACGATTAAAGAAGAAAAACAGAGAGAAAGGAATTAATCACACCAAGCTAACCGATTATTATTGATATCACACCTATTTATAGACCAACGGTCATATAACGACTATTACAACATTTTACATTTTTTACCCTTTACTTTCTATTATTACATTTCAGCTCCTATTTCATTTCATACGTATCAATACCCCCTGTTTAGAAAATTCGTGTCCTCACGAATCAAACTCTAGGAAACGTGGGCTAAAATCTTCATAATCCTCCCACGATGCTTCTGACACAGTTAATCCTTCCCAATGAACTAACACATTGACACCAACTCGTAGGGCTGTAAACGAACCGAACGAACACGAACACAGGCGTGTTCGTGTCTGTTCATTTAACTTTAACCGAACACGAACACGAACACGAACACAAACACATAATCGAACACATTTTTGTGTTCGTGTTCGTTCATTAAGAAATTTGTCGTGTTCGTGTTCGTTTATGTTTGTTCATTTAAACCTAAACGAACAGTTCATGAACATAAACGAACACAAATGATCAATATAAACGAACACAAATGAACATAAATGAACACAAACAAAAACAAGTTAATAATGATTCATGAACATAAATGAACGTTATGGTTAGGGTGGATAGCAGCTGTGAAGTGTGGGGCTGTGAAGTGTGGAGAGCGGCTGATAAGTGATATGTTTAGAATGTTAGGGTTAGGTTTAAGTTTTTAGAACATATGAATTAAGGTTACTTAACAAAAGGAAATAAATAATAAAAATAAAGTTAAGTTTAATTAAATGAACATAAACGAACAAAAATAAACGAACATAAATGAACGGACATAAATGAACGTTCATGAACATAAATGAACGAACACAACGTGTGTTCATGTTCGTTCGTTTAACTAAACGAACAAAAAATTGTGTTCGTGTTCGTTCATTTATTTAAATAAACGAACATAAACGAACTTCCCGTCGAACAGTTCACGAACAGTTCATGAACGTTCGGTTCGTTTACAGGCCTACCAACTCGACCTCTTTTCTTTACCATTTTCCTGTCTAAAATTGCCCGTGGTTTGAATTGAAATCTTGGGAACTCAGGCAGAGGAGTGACCTGCATAGCACCTTCAGGAGCAGATTTTAAGAGAGAGACCTGAAAAACAAAATGGATTTGAGCTGATGGTGGAAGGTCAAGACGATAAGCAACAGCTCCAATTCGTTCAATAATCAAGAAAGGACCATAGTAAGCAGGTGACAACTTCTAATTTTTGTGTTTCTTTAATGAATTCTGCACATATGCTTGTAGTTTAACATATACCCAATCTCCCACATTAAAAATTCTTTCAGTCCTCCTTTTATCAGACATCTGCTTCATTCTGTTTTTAGCCTTAGCTAAGTTAGCCTTCAAAGACACCAGCTTTTGTTCTTTTAAGGCAAACCATTCTTCAATTGATTGTAGCTTGGTTTCATTAGGAATGTAGGGAATGTGTAAAGGAGGAGGAACACCATATAGGGCTTCAAAAGGTGACGTTTGGATGGCTAAATGGTAGGTAGGGGATCATCCATCACCATACATCGAAGGTAGGATTCTAGACACCTGTTAAGGACTTCTGTTTGGCCATCAATTTGGGGATGGTAGGCAAAAGAAAATTTTAGGCTAACCCCTTGTAGTTTCATAAAATCTTGCCAAAATTGACTCAAGAATATTGAGTCTCTGTCTGACACAATGGAATTTGGACAGCCATGTAATTTGAAAATGTTGTCAAAGAAAAGTTGGGCAATGCTTGCAACAGTGTATGCGTAGGAAAGGGGAATGAAATGGCCATATTTAGTAAATCTGTCTACAATAACAAGAACAAAATCTTTACCATAGGCTTTTGGAAGGCCACTGATGAAATCCATAGACAGATCAACAAAAGTACCAGTAGGAGTAGGGAGAGGCTGCAATAATCCAAGGCTAGCCACCCTCTCATATTTAGCATTGTGGCAAGTGGAACACTGTTTTACATAGGCTCTAACATCTTTAGAACAGTGCTTCCAATAGAACAGTTGTTGTAGTCTTTGTAAAGTAGGATAAAATCCAGAGTGGCCCCCAATAGGAGAAGAGTGACACAACTGTAAAATGTCTTCTTTAAGCTGAGGATCATCACCAATAACAAGCTTCCCTTTCCTTTTTAATAATCTGTCATCCCAAGTATAATTTTTTACAGAAGAAGTGTGCTCAAACTTGTACAAAACTTCTTGCACCTTAGGGTCAGATTCCCAACTTTATTTGATTCTAGGCCATAAACAAGGATCAATAGCACTTATACTCATTTCAAAGAGTGCTAGGCCTTCCACCCTTGATAAAGCATCAGCCACTTTATTCTCAGAACCTTCATTATAAACAATCTCATAATCATAAGCAAGGTTGTAAAAATCCCGATTAATCACCGATTACTCGGTGATTAATCGCTAGTCCTCACTTTACTGATTAATTTTGGGCTAATCACTCAATTAATCGGTGTCGCGATTAATCACCGATTAGTCAGACCAAATTGGCCCTAGTCGGACCTAAAAAACTCAAAATTAGGTAAACAATAAATTCAAACGGGTCAAAACTAGAGCAAATCGATCAAATAAACAAGTTTTTACCTCAAAATTGGATGATAATCCATGATTTAGAAGCAAAATCAATGAAACTCCATGAACCCTAATTGTGTCTGATGGTTCTTTACGATGAAAGAAGGAATGGGTAGGAAAAAACGGGATATGGTGAATGATGGAAGTGATTATGGTTATTTAAGTTTAGGTATTTTAATATTAACCCCCCTCCATATTCACTTATTTTCCCTAAACTTCTAAATTATACATATAAGGTACAAAATTAGCATTATATATGTATAAATTTGGAAAAACATATATAAAAATCCAATCCGATTAATCCCGATTAATCCCTAGTCGGTACCCCACCGGCCGACTAGCGCCTAGCGAGTTCTACAACACTGATCATAAGCAAGCAACTTAGCCAACCATTTTTGTTATAGGGGAGTACTCACCTTCTGTTCTAATAAGTACTTCAAACTTCTCTGATCAGTCCTTATTATAAAATTCTTAATAATAAGGTAATGATGCCAATGCTTTACAGCCATCAGTATTGCCAGCAGTTCTTTTTCATAGACTGACATAGAGTGTTGATTTATTGAAATGCCCCTACTGATGAAAGCCAATGTATGGCCATCTTGCATTAGGACAGCCCCAGGTCCTTTTGCAGATGCATCAGTCTCAATGACAAAAACTTTATTATTGTCAGGTAAAGCCAAAACAGGTGATGTGGACAGGGCCTGTTTGAGTTGTTCAAAAGCTGATTGGGCCTTAGTTGACCAATGGAAAGCATCTTTCTTCAACAGATTGTTCACAGGCTTCACAATTCCCCCAAAAGATTTAATAAATCTTCTATAATACCCAACCAACCCTAGGAATCCCCTGAGTTGTTTCAAAGTAGTGGGAATAGGCCATTCTTTTATTGCAGCTATTTTAGCAGGGTCAGTACTCACACCATCTTTGGAAATAACATGGCCTAGGTATTCCACTTGATCACCAACAAACACACACTTTGATCTTTTGGCCAAAAAAGAATTTTCTCTCATTAATTCCAAAACCAAGGTTAAATCTTTTAAATGTTGTTCCATAGAGGAACTGTACACTAGTATGTCATCAAAAAACACAAGTGCACACTTTCTTAGTAAAGGTTTAAAAGTAGAACTCATAAGAGCTTGAAAATTGTTGGTGCATTGGTTAAACCAAATGGTAAAACCAAAAATTCAAAGTGACCTTGGTGTGTTTTGAAAGCTGTTTTATGAACATCAGATTCATACATTCTGACCTGGTGATATCCTGATATGAGGTCCAATTTAGAAAAGATAGTAGCTCATCCCAGTTCATCTAGAAGCTCATCAATCAATGGAATAGGAAAGTTGTTTTTAACAGTAGCATCATTCAACTTCCTGTAGTCCACACACATCCTCCAAGACCCATCTTTTTTCTTTACTAGAACTATAAGGGCTGAAAAGGCACTAGTACTTTCCCTGATGACCCCCATATCCATCAATTCTTGAGTCATTTTTTCTATAATGTCTTTCTGTGCAGTAGGGTATCTGTAAGGTTTTTGAGCCACCACATTCACACCTTCTTTTAACACTATCTGGTGGTCACAAGGTCTTTTGGGTGGTAAGGATTTTGGAAGGGCAAAAATGTCTTCAAAATTGTTTAGAAGGGATTGAATTTGGTTGTTTAATTGGTAGTGGTGATAACAGGATTGTGGGTACCCTCATTCATTCCCATAGTTTGCATACTTAATAAGTGGGCTTGTGCCAATTGTGAATAGTTGTCCAGGTAGGAAGAAAGTATTTCAGTTGAACATAAACTAACCTCGGAACTTTTATTACCTTTGAGTTCAATTATTTTGTTATCAACCTTGAATTTAATTGTCAATTCTCTAAAATTCCAAGTGATGTCATCTAGACTTTGTAACCCCTGAATACCCAAAACCATGTCATAGTTGGTTAAGGGCAACACTAGTACATCAGTCTTAAACCAGTTCCCTTGCATCATCCATTGCAATCCTTAACACATTTTTGACAGACCATGACATTACCATCTGCCACAGTTATTCTCATAGGAAGTATATTCTTGGTAGGACATTTCATTTTATAAGCCATTTTCTCATCTAGAAAGTTATGTGTGGATCCAGAATAAGTCAGTATATGTAATACTCTTGTATCAATTGAACCTCTGATTTGCATTGTAGAGTAAGAAGGCACATGATTGCATTTAAGGAAATTTGTGGGGCTAATTCTGAATGTCATGACAGTCTCATTGCCCCAATGTTTTCAGAAACGGACCGGGCATCGAACCGGTCTCTTTACCGGTTCACTGGTCGAACCGGTCGGACCGGTCCAACCGGATTTAAGAATCGGATACTATATATATATATTATACATGTATGTATGTACATATGTACTAAATATTTAGTATACATTTGGTGAATAAAATAAAGTAATTTAGGGGTAAATAAAGAAATCAAAAATAATAGACTTAACCTTTAAAAATCACACCACCTGACACAATCTTGACTTTCTCATCTCCTTTCTCTATTTCTTTTCCCTATTTCTATTGTTTCTCTCATCTCCATTCAATTTTATCTTGCAACTTCAACTATTAACGTCTTCATCAACGCGAAACAACCAAGAAGAAGCCGTGACTCTGCGCGAAACAACCAAGAAGAAGCCGTGAGTCTGTCCTTCTATCCCTGTTGTCATCTCTTTCATAACTCCATCTCTACTGCGTCAGCCGTTTTGCCACAACCACTTCTTGTCGGAAAAAATATCGGGGCCGGAGAAAAATATATCCGGCGATGTTTTTTCAAAGATTATTCAAAGTTTTTTTATAAAAAAAAGTCCGGTCCGGTCCAATAGACACCGGTTTCCGGTCCGACCTCCCGGCTCCCGGTCAAGTGCAACAGCGATCTGATTGTGTGACCCGCCTGGCTCACCCTCCGGATCCTGGTCCAACCGGCCGGTCTGGTCCGGGTTTCAAAACCTTGCATTGCCCTCTTCTTCCTCCTCATCTTCCCAAACTGCTATAGAATACAACTTGGCTTTACATTTATGAGTGGAAGTATATTTTTCATTGCAACCAAAACATTCACCCCTGACCTTCTTTTCTTCTATTTCCTTTGTAGTCAAACTACTTCTGTAAGGGGTTTTAGGTTTAGTATAAGGTGCTGGTAATAAAGGTAGGTTGGCTGCACTAGAATTTTTATTTTTATAGGTTGAGTCATAGTTTCTTGGCTGCCATTTACTGGTTTTGTTATTGTTGACCCATTCATTTGAGTTCATCAATAATAAGTTATCATTTTGAATTCTGGCCAAATAGTAAGCCTCAGGAATGTTTATTGGTCTCAACAACCTTAAGGCATCTCCTATTTCAGGTTTTACTGCCCTTAGAAACAAGCTTACAGCATATTCATAACATATATTGGCCTTAGTCAAAGCTAAGTCAAATTCTTCACACAGTTCAGGAAGGGTTCATGTCTGTCTTATGGCTGCAAGTGCTTCCATGGCATCTTGACCAATAACAGTGGCAAATCTGGTGGAAATGAACCCCTTATATTCTTCCCACAACATGCCCTCAATGTTGCCACCCCTTGATTTAATAAAAGATTTATGCCAAAGCAAAGCAATGTCATCAAGATGAATAACAACCAATTTTACCTTCCAATTGTTAGGTGTATTATCAATGGAAAAGAAGTGTTCGACCTTACACAACCATCCTTCAACAGTAACACCATTGAACTTGGGAAATTCCATCTCTGTGAATTTGTTGTTGCCACCATAATGCTCATGCATCTGCATGTGGGTTCTTGAGTCATCCCTCACAAACTGACTACCTTGTGTTGTGTGGGTTTGATTTAGAAGTTGTAAATTCTTGATGATTTCAGTTAATTGTTGAGAATTTTCTTGCAACTGGACCTTCATTGTTTCCACATCTGATGAACTCTTAGTAGCACCAAGTTTAACTGCTGCCAATTCATCCAGGTTCATATTAGTTGCCTTTTCTAAATGAAGTAAGGTTGATTCAGTGTCCTGCATACGTTGTTCTAGGGTTTGATTTCTGGTTGTCATGATTGTTTGATAAACCTTTTGAGTGAAGATATTATTATTATTATTATGATCATTGATTGATTGGCTATTTTATAGTAATACTATTATTATCATTATATTGCAGGACATGTGTCACACCCCCAAATTCCAAGTGCGGGGTTTTACCGCGAGGCGCGTGACATACTACGATCCAAGTCAACGGTCACAATAAACAACAACTAAATGTAAAAGAATACGTAAACGAAAACCATAAGTTAATGATATTAAACCAACAGCGGAAGCTTTAAAATCTTGTTTACAACTCAACAAAAGTAAATGAAGTCTGGAACTTGTTTAGAAACATGAGACTAGAACCCAAGACGCCGTGTGAGACTCCGTGCGCCTAAATCCGATGCTGCTACCTTAGTGACCTGAGAAACCATGCCAAAAAGACGTCAACATATAATGCTGGTGAGTTCACAGGTTTTAAGTTTACAAATAGTTTCCATGCGTTGAGAGTTTCATCACAAAAATACCATGTTATGAAATGCGTTTAACTAGTCAACAAGCGTTTCTTACTACTACGATTGTGTTGCTGAAACAATTACTGACAAGCGTTTCTTGCGTTGTTGCCCGTGTTTGTGTTGCTTGTGTTGCTCAAAGTAGAGGCAATATGCACCCGCCCGACTCCAAGCCGATGGGTGGGTTTTGTCGGGCCCAATAGATCTATCCATATTTCCCCCGTTATGTATACCCACATATTCATGGTTTCTCCCAGGGACTTACGTGTTTCATCGTATAGTAAACAAAAGGTAAACAATGTATCACAAGCGTTGCGTTTCCAAAAGTATTGCGTGTTTATAACATAAGCATTGTGTTTCCAAAAGAGTTGCGTTTTTATAACATAAGCGTTGCGTTTCCAAAAGAGTTGTGTTTTTATAACATAAACGTTCTATTGTTAAAACGTGTGGCATGTTTCTCCCTTGAGAGAAAAGTGTATAAAAGAGGGGTCGTGAACTCACCTTAGATTGCGTTCTTCTTATAAAACCACAGACAATGCAAGATAGACAGTCCCTAATATCCGCGACCTATCATTAAATGCATATGAGTAGCCCCTAATTGTTATCCTAAATATCCACAGACAATTAGGGGCTACTCGCCCCCTGTAGTCCAGGGACCACTTTTCGCGCGTTTAACCCTCCAAATCAGATCCAAAACATGTAAAAACACCCAATATCAAAACTAAATCATTAAACAACCCATTCCAAGTAAAAAACCCCCAATTTATCATCATTCTAACAACCCTAATTGCAAGCATTTCCCAAAATAGCATAATATTATGAAAACATAACATCAAGCATGCACAACTTACCCTAAACGGCAAATATCCAGATTTCATCACATAACAACGTTGCATGATGTGCTAAAAGTAGTTTAATAAAAACAACTAAATTAAACCTAAACTAGACACTAAGTAATACTCTAGACTCTCTAAAACTAAACTACTGACAGGTAAGTGAACCTATCGACTCTGGTATAGCTAAAGTAAGTCCGGATATCGAACCCACAAGACTCTAATAGAAAACGAAAACTAGACTCGATTACTTATCCTAAATACTGAAATTAAATGATTTGTTATTTTAAAAGGGGGATTTTACTGAAAAATAAAATGCAATAAAATAAAGATTAACTAAGATTAACTAAACTGAATTAAAAACGAGAACTGAGTTGAGCTGAATTCAAATGATGGTGAAGGTACTACCTGGGTTAGAATCCTACTCATGACTGACGAACTTTTATGGTTATGGAACTAGCTATGGAACCGGGATCTTCAAATACTAAACTTACAGGATAAACTAGAAGACCCTCGACCCTTCTCAAGGAGAAACCTAAGGTTACCTATAAGCCGTTAAACTACCGATTGAGAGGTTACCCTTACAGGCTTACCTACTCTGATGATAAAGTACCTGCTAGACAGTCTACCTTACAGCGTGAAAGCCTCACTACACTAAGAGTGCAAGGGGTAACTATAGAAAACCTGACCTGACCTGACTCGATACGCAAGTTGTAACATTCCTACCCGAGGGGCTGGATGATTACAATGGTTATCATAATCTTTTCACAAAACCATTTTTAAAAGCGCAACGGATTTCAAACCACAAGGAGATACATATATTTACAATACAACTTATACAAACACAACATAGTTTCTTACACACTTACATGACAATGTTTCATAACTTAACTTAACAAACTTATGACCAAACAAGTACATACATTAGCTACAGCAGACCGGTAATGATTCAGCTAGCTAATCTCAAAAGCTTGTTCCTTGCCTTGCCACTTTATTCCCTGAAAAATGTTAATCAACAACTATCAACACAATGTTGGTGAGCCCATTGAAAAAGTTTCCTTTGTTATTAACCATCCCATAACCGGTGACCCTCAAGCCACACCCTCAACCCTAAACAAGGATTCAATAAACTGCCCAAATTGATCCCGTGGCAAAATATATGCCGCAATGGTCATTACACCTTAGTGGAGGGTTTCTCGGGTCCCTAAGTCCCGAGTCCACCTTGCGTGGGGGATTCCCCAAATAGCGCTATCCATATATTAAGCGGCTCGCATTCGAGTTAATGAGTTGTGAGTATCAAACGGCAGTTTTCAGTTTCTTGAGTTCACCAATCGCATTCAAATACCATCCCATGTTTTGTAAACAAAGTTTTATCAAAGTAATAACATAAGATCTTTGCAAAACAGTTTATGGACTCACCTGAACACAAAGAGCTTTAGCTACTCTTACAACTTCTTCCTACAAATCAAAATCATACTCTTACTCAATAAAGGTTATTCTTTTTAAATAATCAATATGAACTATTAATACTGAATTATAAACCATAAGCAGAAACCGATCTTACCTAAGATTAGATAGTAAAACACCCTTCCTTATCCTTCGACCTTTCAACTTCTTCTTAAAACCCTAAACAGATTTTAATCCAATATTATTCCTGATCATATAAAAGGTTTAATGACATAACAATTCTCATACCTACTGCTGCTCGGCTTGATCTTCCAGATTCACCCCTTCTCCTTGTTGTTCTCCATGATCTGTATATTCAGTGTGTGTGTTTTTAGGGTTGTGTGATGAGATAGTAAAGCGATGAGTGTATATATAGACCAGTCCTTTGGATTTCCTGATGACAAGTGTATGATGAGGTGTTAACTATGCCCATGGTTTCTATCCTTGGGTAAATTTTTCTTACGGTTTATATTCCCTGGTTTCAAGGGTTGTTTTTCCAACTTAAGATTATTATTAAGTATTGATATATTTTTTTTAATAAAATCATTATATTATCTCTAGTTTTATACCTCATAATTTTGTTTTTACTATTTTTGTACGAGCCCCTAGTCGCTTATTGTTACATACTCCTCCCCTTAACGGAATTTTGTCCCCAAAATTCAGAGTGCAGTTATGAAAGAAATACCTATTGGAAATAGATGTGGATAGTTTTTCTTCATAACATCCTTTCTTTCCCATGTAAATTCTGGTCCTCTTCTCGAGTTCCATCTTACTTTGACAATGGGAATTTTACTTCTTCTTAGTCTTTTCTCTTGTTGAGAGGTGATCTCAATTGGTTCTTCCTTAAAGTTTAACTTTTCATCAACATGCACTTCGTCTATGGGTACAATCTGTTCTGGATTGACTATGCATTTCTTTAAATAAGATACATGAAAAGTGTTGTGGACTCCCTCAAGTTCGGGTGGTAGCTTGAGTCGATAAGCCATCTTCCCGATCCTTTCTATGATCTCATAGGGTCCTATGTATCTTGCATTTAACTTTCCTCTTTTTCCAAACCTAATCAATCCTTTCCATGGTGAAATCTTTAGTAGCACTTTATCTCCTACATTAAATTCTAATGGCCTTCTTCGGTTATCCGCATAGCTCTTTTGTCGGTCTCTAGCAGCTTTGAGTTTCTCTTTGATTTGATGTATCTTGTCCGTTGTTTCTTGTATCAATTCTGGCCCTGTTAGCTTATTTTCTGCTACCTCCATCCAGCACAAGGGAGTTCGACATTTTCGTCCATACAATGCTTCATATGGAGCCGCTTGTATACTAGTATGATAACTATTATTGTAAGAAAATTCAATTAACGGCAAATGTCGTTCCCAATTCCCTCCAAACTCTAACGCACAAGCTCTCAACATATCTTCCAACGTCTGTATCGTTCGTTCACTTTGCCCATCCGTTTGTGGATGATATGCAGTGCTTAGGTCCACCCGTGTCCCTAATGCGTCCTGAAAAGCTCGCCAAAAGTGTGAAGTGAACTTGCTATCTCGATCCGAAATGATAGACGTGGGCACTCCATGTCTTGTCACTATCTCCTTTATGTACAATTCAGCCAACTTTTCCAAAGAGCACCCTTCCTTGAGAGGTAGGAAATGAGCAGATTTTGTGAGTCGATCTACAATGACCCATATCATGTTGTATCCTTGGGGTGTTCTTGGTAATTTAGAAACAAAATCCATTGTGATCCCATCCCATTTCCATTCCGGGATTTCTGGCTGCTCGAGCATTCCTGATGGTTTCTGATGTTCCGCCTTTACCTTTGAACAAATCATACATTCTTGCACATAGCGTGCCACTTCTTCCCTCATGTTGGGCCACCAGAAATTTTCTTTTAATCCTTTATACATCTTTTCAATTCCGGGGTGTATGGAGTACCGTGATCGATGGGCTTCATCCATTATTTTTCTTTTCAATTCCTCTCTTCTTGGTACCCATATTTTGTTCTTGTAAGTCCTAAGCCCATCTTTCTGATTTCAATTGGTTCATTTATTCCTAGCAACTTTTCTTCTTTCAGATTTCCTTTAGCCAATGCTTCCGATTGAGCCTCTCTCACTTGTGCCTTTAAGTCTTCCCGATACATTATTGACATTGCCTTAACTCTTAAAGGTTTTTCTCTTTCTTTTCTACTTAAGGCGTCGGCTACAATGTTGGCTTTCCCCGGGTGATATCTTATTTCACAATCATAGTCACTAAGCAACTCTACCCATCTTCTTTGTCTTAAATTTAACATCTTTTGATTCAGAATATATTGAAGACTCTTATGATCTGAAAATATTGTGCATTTTGTTCCAAACAAGTAGTGTCTCCAAATCTTTAGAGCAAAAATTACGGCTCCTAATTCTAAATCGTGGGTAGCATAATTCTTTTCATGGGTTTTAAGTTGACGCGATGCGTAAGCTATGACTTTTCCTCTTTGCATGAGTACGCATCCGAACCCCTGATGTGAGGCATCACTATATACCACAAAATCATTGTCTCCATCTGGTAATGCTAATAGGGGAGCACTACATAATTTTTGTTTCAATGTCTCAAAAGCTTCTCTTTGCTTATCACCCATTCATTCAAATTTTTGTTTTTTCTTAGTTAAAGCAGTTAAGGGGAGTGCTATCCTAGCAAAATCTTCTATAAACCTCCGATAATAACCTGCCAAACCCAAAAATTGCCTAACTTCGGTTGGTGTTCTAGGGGTTTCCCATTTTCTTATGGCCTCAGTTTTAACCGGATCAACTTGCACCCCTTTTTGATTCACTATATGGCCTAGGAACCGAACTTCTTCTAACCAAAACTCACACTTAGAAAATTTTGCATAGAGTTTTTCATTCCTAAGCATTTCTAAGATGGTTCTTAAATGATGTTGATGTTCTTCTTTTGTTTTTGAGTAGATTAAAATATCATCTATAAAAACTATAACAAATTTGTCCAAATATGGCCGACATATCCTATTCATTAAATCCATAAATATTGCAGGTGCATTTGTCAGGCCAAACGGCATTACAAGAAATTCATAATGTCCATATCTAGTTCTAAATGCCGTCTTTGGAATATCTTCCTCTTTGACTCTTAGTTGATGGTATCCCGATCTTAAGTCGATTTTTGAAAAATACCTAGATCCTTGTAATTGGTCAAATAAGTCTTCAATTCTAGGAAGTGGATATTTATTCTTAATGGTAACCTTGTTTAATTCCTCTATAATCTATGCACATCCTAAAGGTTCCATCTTTCTTTTTAACAAATAAAAATTGGTGCTCCCCAGGGCGACGTACTAGGCCTAATGTACCCCTTTTCTAACAACTCTTGCAATTGAGTCATTAGTTCTTTCATTTCTGATGGTGCCAATCGGTAGGGAGCTTAGCTATAGGTGCAGCCCCGGGTATTACCTCGATCTTAAACTCTACTTCACGAAAAGGAGGTAATCCTGGTAAATTCATTTGGAAACACATCTAAAAATTCTGATACTACAGGTATGTCTTGTATGTCCCTTTCTGATTTTTCGGTGTTTACTATGTAGGCTAAATATGTTAGGTTCCCTTTTCTTAAATATTTGCTTGCTTTTAAACATGATACTATTTTTTATTTTTGTTTTTGGTTTTTCTCCATGTATTACAACCATTCCCTGTGGCATTGGTATTCTTAAAAGTCTTTCTCCACATACTATCTCTACTTGATTCTTAGAGAGCCAATCCATACCTACCACTACATCAAATCCTCCCAAGTGAATCGGCATTAAATCTATTTCAAAGTTGTAATCGTCTAAAGTAAGAATGCATTTAGTATGTATTTCCCAAACCTCTACTATTTCCCCATCGGCTAATTCTACCGTATAAACATCCTTTAATCTTTGTTTTCCTAGTTTCAATTTCTCACTTAAAGCTTTAGATATGAAACTCCTATTAGCCCCGGTATCAAATAAAATGGTTACATAATGATGGTTAATTTGAAACGTACCCATGACCAATTCCGGTTCTTCTACTGCCTCATCAGTTGCCATCACAAACGCTCTTCCTTTGGGTCTTCCTCCTTGGTTTTGCTGATTCCTGAGTTTCGGGCAGTTTGCTCTAAAGTGAGTGGTGTCTCCACACTCGAAGCACCCTTGATTCTTGTCTAGCTTTGCTTTGCAATCTTTATACACATGCCCTTCCTTCTTGCATCTATAACAGACATTGGCTTTACACTCTCCATGATGGTTCCGACCACATTTGTTACACTTCGGCCTACATTCTCCTTGATGATGCAAACCACATTTTCCACAAACAGGATTATTTCCCATATACCCTTTTCTTGAACTTTCACTCTCATAGCTACCCCCTTGATTTGTCGATTTTCTAGTTGAAGTATTGTAATTTCTCATGTTAGCTTGTTCCCAGCCTCTCTTGTTTCCGGTATAGCTTCCTTCTCTTATTCCTCCACATCGTATTAGCTCATCAGTTAATGTTCCAGACATCTCCACAGCTGCCTGGAATGTAACCGGTTTTGCAGCCCTTACCAAACTCCTTATTTGTGGTATAAGACCCCATACAAACCTCCCAATTCTTTTACTTTCTGGGTTTACCAGATGTGGGACCAACCGAGACATTTCATTATAAGTGTTAACGTATGTCATATGATCTACTCCTTTCATTTCTAGTTTCAAAAACTCAGCCTCTATTCGGTCCATTTCGTTACTGGGACATATTTTTCAATGAGTAGCCCACGGAATTCTTCCCATCTCATTCTTTGAACCGCATTCCTTCCCCTGGTCTGTATTACCATATTCCACCAGGACAATGCCCCAGATTTCAATGAATGGGCACAAACCTGACCTTATCTCTTGGAGCACAATCGCTTATATCCAAGACTGCCTCCATTTCTTCCAACCATCTAATAGTACCTGTAGCACCTTCATTACCGTAAAAATGACTCAGGTTTGCAAGCCATAAACATACGATAAGAGCATCCAGTCCTTCGGTTTTCAAATCTTGGTTCCCCTAATGGGTCAGCTTCATTATTATTATCATCTTCATAGTTCCCATCATTGTTATTTTCATCAAAATTTCCTCCTCCACCAAAGTTTCCATCCCCACCATAGTTTCCACCACCTCCTCCATAGTTACCTCCTCCATAATTACCTCCTCCATAATTACCTCCTCCATTATTTCCCATGACTATACGATCTTCAGTCCTTCTTTCGTTTCCCATTTGAGCCATAATGGTTGGTAATGCTCGGGCTATCCTTTCTGCAATCATTCTTTCCACTCGTGCTTCAAAGTTTTCATTTCCAGCCGTGTCTCTTTCAACACCAGCACCTGGGTTTCTATTTTCTGGTTGATGTTCATTATTATTCATTCGTCCCATGGACCTAGTCGTTCGAGTATTACTTGTCCTGTGTTATCAGTTTCAGGTTGTTTTCCAGATCTTCTTCCAGTCATGCTTCTGAATTTATAAATAAATAACATTTAGCATCATAAATTTTTAAAGATAAACATGCTAATATTTCATTGAACCGTTTGAAAGTTATATTACATATTCAAAATTCATCAAACAGTTTACATTGCATTCCTACTACCTACTTAGACAGCATTACAATCATCAACCTATCTTAGAAATTTATTTATTTACATAGGTTGGCATCATTGCTACCCATCCCTAGTTTGAACCATCATTTAAAGCCCTTCTAATCCTCAAAACCAGTCGTTGCATTTGTCTATTAACCCTTCTAGCTTGCATCTCAGCCACATCCCTTTGAACGATCAACCTCTCAAAGTCTTCACACCTAGAACATCTTTGGCTCCTCCATCTATTTATTCTAGTGCTCCTAAGTCTCCACCCTCCTGCTTCCCTTCGTACTCTTTCATATGGATCTTCTGGCTGCACTCTTGAAACCGGTATTGAACCTGGTTCCTTTCCCTGTTATCGTTTGGTCCTTCGTCATCGCTATTTCTTGTGGTTCTCTTTCAGCCAGTTGTCGAGTTGGAAATCCTTGTCTAACAGTCATCCTAGCTCCTCTTTCCCTATTTCCAGTTGGTCTTTCAGTCTCAATTTCTTCTGACCTGCTCCTACTTCTATCAGACCCAAACAGCCCTTGTTCTTCGTTATCTGGTTCTATATCTTCCAATCCTTGTTGAAAAGTTCCCGCATCTTCATTCCTAGGTGAATCTTCCTGATTAATGTTCTCCGAATTATCTATTTCCATCATAATCTCTTTCCCCTTTTCCTGCCATCCTTTGTAAAATCATTACATCTAAAGTCATATTTCTATTGTCTTGCTTTTTAATTCTGATAAGTATCTCCTTGTGTGTTCTTGTGGTTAGACTCGTTTCGCTCTGATACCAACTGTAACATTCCTACCCGAGGGCTGGATGATTACAATGGTTATCATAATCTTTTCACAAAACCATTTTTAAAAGCGCAACCGGATTTCAAACCACAAGGAGATACATATATTTACAATACAACTTATACAAACACAACATAGTTTCTTACACACTTACATGACAATGTTTCATAACTTAACTTAACAAACTTATGACCAAACAAGTACATACATTAGCTACAGCAGACCGTAATGATTCAGCTAGCTAATCTCAAAAGCTTGTTCCTTGCCTTGCCACTTTATTCCCTGAAAAATGTTAATCAACAACTATCAACACAATGTTGGTGAGCCCATTGAAAAAGTTTCCTTTGTTATTAACCATCCCATAACCGGTGACCCTCAAGCCACACCCTCAACCCTAAACTAGGATTCAATAAACTGCCCAAATTGATCCCGTGGCAAAATATATGCCGCAATGGTCATTACACCTTAGTGGAGGGTTTCTCGGGTCCCTAAGTCCCGAGTCCACCTTGCGTGGGGATTCCCCAAATAGCGCTATCCATATATTAAGCGGCTCGCATTCGAGTTAATGAGTTTGTGAGTATCAAACGGCAGTTTTCAGTTTCTTGAGTTCACCAATCGCATTCAAATACCATCCCATGTTTTGTAAACAAAGTTTTATCAAAGTAATAACATAAGATCTTTGCAAAACAGTTTATGGACTCACCTGAACACAAAGAGCTTTAGCTACTCTTACAACTTCTTCCTACAAATCAAAATCATACTCTTACTCAATAAAGGTTATTCTTTTTAAATAATCAATATGAACTATTAATACTGAATTATAAACCAAAAGCAGAAAACCGATCTTACCTAAGATTAGATAGTATAACACCCTTCCTTATATCCTTCGACCTTTCAACTTCTTCTTAAAAACCCTAAACATATTTTAATCCAATATTATTCCTGATCATATAAAAGGTTTAATGACATAACAATTCTCATACCTACTGCTGCCTCGGCTTGATCTTCCAGATTCACCCCTTCTCCTTGTTGTTCTCCATGATCTGTATATTCAGTGTGTGTGTTTTTTAGGGTTGTGTTGATGAGATAGTAAAGCGATGAGTGTAATATATAGACCAGTCCTTTGGATTTCCTGATGACAAGTGTATGATGAGGTGTT
>JAUTDX010003108.1:0-49874 GCA_030844895.1 Ambrosia x helenae
TAAGCTTCATCTGAAACCAAGTTTATTAATTCTCTTCAAAATTGCTAAAACCGTTCAAACTTTCTCATCAAAGCTTATACTTGAAGAAAGATTCATATCACTTATTAAATCATGTAACACCTTAAATCACGTCCAGCAAGTTCACTCACATATAATCACACATGGGTTTCAGCACAATCAGTATATCACGCCACACCTCGTGTATGCAAGCGCTAAATTTAAAAACATGGCTTTATGCACGCCAACTGTTCGACCAAATGCCTGACCCAAATTATTGCTCCATGGAACGCCATGTTCAAAGGGTATATTGATAACGATATGTACATGGATGTAATGAATTTGTTTGGGCATATGATGCATGTTAATGTGAAGCCTAATTATTTTACAATTCCTATGGTTTTAAATCTTGTGTGAAGTTATCGGCTTTGAGAGACGGTGAAAGAGTGCATTGTTTTGTGTGAAGGTTGGGTTTAAGTCGAATCCGTTTGTTGGGACAACGTTGATTGATATGTATTGTATTGGGGTATGGTTGGTTATGGATATAAAGTGTTTAGTGAGATTACTTTGAGGAATGTGGTTACGTGACGACAATGATACGTGGGTAATTTCGTGTGGGGATGTGAAATATGCGCGTGAATTGTTTGATTTGTCGCCTGAACGAGAATGTTGTATTGTGGAATATTATGGTTTCTGGTTATATAGAATGTGGTGATATGGGTGCGGCTAGAAAGTTGTTTGATGCAATGCCTAATCGAGATTTGATGTCATGGAATACTTTACTGAACGGGTATGCAAATAACGGGGATATGGAGGGATGCAAGAAATTATTTGACGAGATGCCTGAGAAAAATTTCTTTTCTTGGAATGGGTTGATTAACGGATATGCTCATAACAACCGGTTTATGGAAGTTCTTGATGCGTTTAAAATGATGCTAAACGAGTCCAATGTGCAGCCTAACGACGCGACACTTGTAAGTGTGTTATCTGCTTGCTCAAAGCTAGGAGCTCTTGAATGGGTAAATGGGTGCATTTATATGCGGTAAACAATGGGTATAAAGACAATACATATGTAGGGAATAGTTTAATAGATATGTACGCAAAATGTGGTGTGATCACAAGTGCGGTGGATGTGTTCATGGGTATGAATAAAAAAGATTTGATTTCATGGAACACGGTTATAAATGGTTTAGCAATGCACGGTCATGGACCCGATGCCTGAGAATTTTCCACGAGATGAAAAGTTCTGAACAAAAACCAGACGGTATAACGTTCATAGGTGTCATTTGTGCTTGTTCTCATATGGGCTTAGTTAAAGATGGATTTAAATACTTCAATTCCATGGTAGATGAATACTCGATTGTTCCTCAAATCGAGCATTATGGATGTATGGTAGATTTATTATCTCGAGCTGGTTTGATAGAAGAAGCAGTCGAGTTTGTTAACAAAATGCCAATAAAACCAGATAATGTTATCTGGACCAACTTATTAGGGGCATCAAGAACTTACAAAAACATTAAAGTGGCTGAATTGTGCCTTCAACATCTCATTGAACTTGAACCCGAGAACCCGTCTAACTATGTGATGTTGTCAAATATATATGGAGATGCTAAACGATGGCTGATTTGGCCCGATCGAAAGTTGCAATGAGGAACACCGGGCGAAAAAGTTACCGGGCTGCAGCTTGATTGAGGTGGATGATGGTGTGGTTGAGTTTTATGCCTTTGATGAGAGGCATTCAAAGACAGAAGAAATATACATTGCTTTGAAGACCTTGATAAAACTGGCAAAAGATACCAGATATGTGCAAGAACTTATGGAACATTAGGATCATTTGATTTTCATACTACTGAATCTTGTGATTAGGAGGTTTCTGATGTGGTTATGTTATATAATATTTTGCTATTGTTCTTTAGAGCCATACTATAACCCAATGGGTTAGTTCAATTTATTGTTTTGGCTTGAAATTCCAGACACTTGTTAGATTTTCAACACATAATACATTAACATTGTTGTATCACTTATAGTTTTTGGTCAACCGAATGAAATGACAAGATTATATGTGATTTAACATTTTCTTCATGGTTGAAACTAGAGGAGGGTGTGGTCCGTGTGGAGTCAGTTGACTCTTCGGCTGGTATCTTGTATTTAATATGTGTATCTAATTAGTGGGATTGCTTTCGCGTTACAAAAAGGGAATTTGGTCGGTATCAGTTCGTTTCGTTACGTTACGGTATCAGCATGGAACCAACACTTGATATAGCAAATAAAGAGAAAAAAACTAAAAATTGAAGTCGTTACGTGGCAACAAATTGTAACACTCGTTTTCAGCGACCTATATCGGCAAATGTTTTAGAAAACCAACAAATAGTGATACGAGCATCAGTTCCGATAATGACGACGTTGTGACCAATGTTGTTCGGACCGGCAACGGTTTAAGCGTTAAATTTTGTAACACTTAATTTCGACGACCTCTACACTCGTACTCACCCGCCAGAAACGATCTCAACAAAGTGCTTATAACAAATCCCGCTTAATGTAGTTTTCATGGCATGTACATTTGTGCATCGATTTCTTGTACATTATAACGAAAGATTGATTTTAAATGAAATTTATATCGAAACGTATCTATAATCTATAATCTATAATCTATAATCTATAATACATTATAAAGGAGGAGTGATGGCTTAGCATAGTCATTTTCACCTCCGTACAAGTTAAAAAGCAACATGCACAAGTTATTTATGCTTACATATTGAGGGTATAATTGGAACTTTGTGGAACATTAAGACACTTATAAGGTATAAAAGTAAATTTGTAATCAGATTTTAGTTTAAAACCAAAAAATGTTTCCATCCCTGCCCTTTGTCCAGACTAATCGACCCTGACATTACTTCCACTCTCTTATTCTCAAACGCCCCATCATTGAATGGGGTTAAATGTACATTGAAGTCGCTTCACATCTCCTGCAATAAGTCTCTTCCTCCTTCTTTTTCTATCCAATTCAGCACTCAATTTCATCTTCTATGTTCTAATTGAAAGGGGAGACATCACCCATAGCTTCATCGTATGTTGAAGGTACGAGAAGGCCTACATTCATGGTAGCATTGGAGTGTGCCACAGGGATATCAAATGATTAATTGAATTTGAAGTACTATTTGTTCAATGCTTACTGAAGTGTTTGTGTCTCTGTTTAACAGGTAAACCTACATACCCATCAAGTCAAGCTATGTGATTTTGGAAGTGCTAAAGTTTTGGTTCGTACCGGTTAAGTTTTGGTTCGTACCGGTTGTTGTTTAACAATCATTTACTTTTATATTGATATTGTGTTGCATTGTCTTACTTTTTGCTCTTATGGTTTTGATAGGTAAAAGGAGACCAAACATTTCTTACATTTGTTCAAGATACTATCGGGCACCTGAACTGATTTTTGGGGCACCACCTGAACTGATTTCTTACAGTTGTTTGAGTCGGTTTGGTTTCCTACAAACATAGCTGCTGGAAAACCTGAATAAAGAAAAGCCTTGCTGTCAACACTACCCTTACTCCTAATATTAGAGGTATGTCTACTTTTATTATTTAGAAAATTAAAAACATTAATATAATTTGATTACTAAACATGTTTTATTATTTACATATAAGATGCAACAGATGTTATCAAATATAATTTGATTACAAACATAGTGTGGTACCATATGGGTCTTGAAGATTATCTACTGTTACCGAGGATATGACAAATGGATCACATAAGCATGTCCTTTTAAAATTTAGCAGGTGATATTATCAAGATTAAGGATCCTTAATTCCTTATTTTTTAATCAATATAAGCTTATGGAAACAAAGAAATTGGTGTAGAACACTTGATTAACAGAGAAAGCTCATTATTGCACAAGATGTCCAATTGGCATGGACCCATGGAGTACCTGCATTTGAAAAAAAAAAGTGGCATAGAGTAGCTAAAAAAAGTTCATTGTGATCTGAAATGCAAAAACCTGTTTGTGAGTCCTGGAGATCCTTTGACACCGATGTGCAAAGTTAAGACGGCGAACGGTGATGTGGGCAGGCTCCTGAGGTATACGGATACTTTTTTCTTTTCAGATTTGGTGACCAAAATGAAAGAAGATAGCAGTTTATAGGAACCCTAATGTTTAGTATTGTTAAGTGGATGAAGGAAAAAAAGAAGATAAAGGTATTAATTAATTCACTAAGTGTTTTATTTTAGTCATATACTTATATATTTATTTTGGTTTTTCTTACAACTTACCATTACATATGTAAATCTCATGTAGAAATTCGTAGTTTTGGTGCCCGAATCGTTTTCTTAAACGAGCTGTTGATTGATGCAGGTTACTTTTTTTGGATGAGTGGTTAAGGACCTTAGGTTACAGTTCTGGTAGTTGCTACTATTGGGGGCGAATGAGAAATCATTAATATGATATGCAGTTAAAAAATGGATATGATCATTATTCTCGGAAGAAGAAAGGATTTGAAAAGGTACAATCAGATTCTGGATGAAAAGATCTCACCAGAGGAGGTTCTTCACGTGGCTCAGTGTATGAATTTGGATATCTTTTTTATATTGTTTGATTTCGGTTCGTGTTCTATGATTGATTGTTATAAATAAAACATTGCCTAATGATTTGGAATTGGATTCAACATGTGTATGTGTCGGATGTATCCAAGTATTTTTGTTGTGGATTATAATCCATTTAACTATATGTTACGTTGCAATTAAGGAAAAATCAAAGGTTACTGTTGGATTAAACATGCACATGTAGGAATTGTGTATGCATAGCCGCATAGGATTTACCAAATTTTCATTAAATAAATATTATTAAATTGTTGTTCAAAAAACATCTGAAATGAATTCCTATTGACTAGGACTTTATTTTATTCATCTTATTTATTGACTAGATCTACTGCCAAGTTTTGTTGTTAGTGGATTATGATCCATTCAACTATTTGGAAAGTTGCAGTTAAGGGAAAATCATAGATTACTACTGGAAACAATATAAAAACAAGTTAGAGAATTAGTTTACATCAAAGACTTAATGTATCATTATTGTTTTTTTGAGAAAATAGTAAGGTTTACTGGCCGACATGCAACTATACAGGGGTATAACAGGAGAGCGGACGGTGAAGAAACTGCGCCTATCAAGGGCTTTGACCGTACCTGAAACGACAACTATATATGAAGCCTACTGACGGATTGGCTACCAGAAGAGTGGATGTTGTTTTGCTTACGGACTCTAATGCACTACTCAGTGGTATATTGACAGATAAGGTTTGTCTTGATTCTTGACAATTTAGAGGAGTCGCTTTTGGCTCAGTTTTGAATTCAAGTGTCTTTAATTTTGTTCGTTACCAGTTCAATGTTACAATTGGGGTTTTCAATTGTGAATTTAATTATTTTAGGATTCTAACATGTTTAATAAACACAATGGGTTTTTATTTCTGAAATGAATCAGGGCATAAATGCATTGGAAGATACAAGGCACATTTGTGGGATAACAACGGCAAGAAAGAAGGCCAAAGCAGGAAGGGTAGACAAGGTTTTGATTAAAATTTGTGATAACACTTGACTTTGATCTATAAATTATAAATTCTTACACCATTTTATGTTTTTTTGTCAGTTGGATTATCAGTTTAGAGCTTATGACTTAGCAGCACTTATACTTAAGTGTTGTGCTCTTGCAACTCACATCAATTTCCAGTAATTACTTTCTATTGTTATTTAACTTTAAACCTATAACATATTCTATTTTCCATTTTATAGTCTATGGTTTGTATTTTATATTAAATTATTTGATTATTTAAATATGTTGTTTCAATGTGAATGTCATTATTAAGTGTCTATACGAAAACGAAGAAGATATTATATATTTTTTCAGTTGGAGAACTATGAAGAAGAAATTGTACAAATGAAGAACATTTCTAACCAAGAGATGATGCTCACTTGAGAAACTGGCAAATGGAGCCGGTGAGGAAACGAGGGGTTTTGCGGAAATGTTTGAGAAGGAGTATGGGGACAAACGTCCGAATTTTGTTGGCGAAGGATTTACGGAGACGTTACTGCGGTCGAGGTGCGAGTTTAAGCTGATGTTTATGTACTTGCATTCGCCGGAGCATCCGGATACGCGGTTGTTTTGTGAAGAGACTTTGTGTTCGGAGGTTTTGTCGGGTTTTGTGAATGAGAATTTTGTTGCTTGGGTGGGAGTGTTAGGGGAACTGAAGGGTTTAAGATGAGTAACAGCTTGAAGGCTTCTAGGTTTCCGTTCTGTGTGGTTGTTATGGCAGCGACGAATCAGAGGATCGCTTTGCTACAACAGGTTTGTTGTTTAACTATGGGTTTTAGTATATTTGAAGGTTTAAGGTTATGTTATTATGCTGATTGTACGCAGCTTGTGATTGGAAATGCTAGAACAGTAGAGCATGAAAATGTAATTAGTGTCAACCGAATTAAAACCTAGAACCGAATACAACTACTTTAGTTTAAAGGTAGATTTAGATCAAATAGTCAATTTGACACAATTAAGTCAAATCCATGGTAGGGCTATCCATTTGGCTATATGCTTCTTGGGTATTGTCAAGTTGACAAATGATATCCGTATAGTGCAACTTAGTGAATGGACTGACCACTGTCTTACTGATTAGTAGATCGTTAACAAAAAACCTTGTTTATCAAATTAACAAGAAAATTAGATGTCAAAGTTTTAAGCTTAAGATCTTGAGTATTGAACGAGATTAATCTGATACATATTGCCCTGGGCATATTATATTTGCTCAGAGGGGAGGTTTACTCATGCAGTATGCTGTGGTTGAGTTTATGCATTGGTAGTAATCTCACAAAGGTCTTTACGTTACTTATTGCTCACTCAGACAGGACACCTAATGGAGTATAACATATCTTGTCTACATGTGTAATTATAGGTGTTTGGTACGGACACCTGTTGCATTTTAAGGAGGCCCAGCATAAAATTTGATATACTTTGTAACCATAAATCAAGTGTGAACAAATATGTGTTTGTTGTTAACTTGTTATCCGTCATTTATTTACTTTTGTACTTTTTGTATCTCATGTTTGAGAATCAGAATGCTCATTTCCTGGGTTTTAAAAAGTGCCCCTAGGCGCAAGGCGTATCAGGGCTTTGCGCCTACCCAATTTCCTAAAGGCGCGCGCCTCAGGCGCTTGTACATATAGGTAAAATCACATAAAAACCTTATTTATAGCTATATTTTAAAACCTTATTTATAGCTATAATTTGGGTAAATGAAGCTAAAAACTCATGGGGCATATAAAAAAAAATTTATAAATTAGTGTGCGCTTAGGGTACGAAAATCCCACGCTTTTTACGCTTCGCGTAATGCGCTTAGACCTCGTCGCTTTTGTGCGAGGCGTGCTTTTTTAAACTAAGCTCATTTCCCGTAGAGAGGTGTAAGAATAATGAACTTTGTCATAGGTATGCCATATATTGTATTCCTTCAAATTAACATAGGGCTGTCCATATGATTTTATGCTTCTCGGGTAAGTTTGCAATATGCATCGTGTCATGGTCAAGCTGACAAACGGTATATATATAGTGCCAATGGACTGATTACTTATTAGTATATCAATGAAAAGTACCCTGTTTAACAAACTAGCATGAGGATTAGATCATAGTTATTAAAGGCGCTAGGCGCACTCAAGGCTGCCCTAGGGCCTAGGCGCAAGGTGCAAAAAAGCGAGGTCCTGAGATAAAAAAAAAAAGAACAAAGAAAAAAAGTAAAAATATATTATGTTTTAGAAAATTAGAGGAAGGTTCTTGTACAAATAGCCCTTAACGTGAGAAGCGAATGCAGGTATATGGAAGGTTTTCAATTCAGTGAATTAATGTATTGGCTTATTTCCGTATTACATGCTTTCACCTATCTTGATCCAATCATAATCATATAGCAGACACATACACGTAGTTTGAGATTCACACGGTGCATATTTGGCAATCTAAATGTTCCTTCAACGGGTTGGAACTTGGATCAGGTTGTGTAATGTGTAAGCGACTGTTAATTTTTATACACATTCTTTTTAGAATATGGTTATGTTTAAAATTCACCCACAAATGCTATACACACAACAAACCTCAACACCTACGTGGAGACTGGAGACCAAATAGATGCACCCGCTGCAACGCGCGGGCATTCCCGCTAGTATGTAAATATAGACATGTAGCAACAGGCAACAACACACTAGAGATTTTGTAAAACATCATATTTTAAAAGTTATAAGAGAAAAATACATACAATTGCAATTAAAGCATAAGAAAAATAGTGAGTATCCGCTAAAACTTAAAGAATATAATAACAATACACCTCATATAATTGCAAGCTATGCATACGTAAGGAAAAAAAAAGTGATTATCCATTGTTAACGAGTTGCAATTTTTATATATAGAAGCATTTCAATGCATAGTGTTCAATTTAATCACGTAATGAATTAATATTGTTATTGTTTGAAGACTTCAAGGTTAGAACGTGGTTCTAATGTTATTATTTTTATGTTTGCAACACTGTGTTTTGAACCTATTATAAACTTAAACGTTTCTTATAAGAAAAGGAAAAGAAAAGAAAAGAAACATCACATAACCTAAGTCTGATTTTTCATTTTAGAAGGATTTTTAATTTTATATAATTTTTAAAAGTTTTCTAAGTAAAAAGTTTTGTGTTTTTTTCCCTTTCTTTTGTTGACAATAGACAAAAATATAACTTTAATCAAATGCATGCATTTGATTAACCTTAACACGCAACATGTATATTAGTCCAGTATTAAATACTCCGTAAAATGTCAATTTCTTCCAGTCGTTTTAGCGGACTTTTTCCTTAAAGATCAAGGCATTAAAGTCAAAAGACAAATAGAGTTGTTTTCTTTTCTTTACATTCAATAACCCTTTCATTAATCTTTTACCAATAATCTTTTAATAATAGATTTTTTTTGAAAGGATTTTATAATAATAGATTATCGTATTTGTAATCTTGAAAGGATTTTTCACGTTTTTTATCAAATTGGGTTTTCTGTTGTTAGGAAAAAGGAAAAACTGTAATAAAATATTAAAAATATGTTTAGGTATATTTCTTCTTGATGGTTGAAAATTTGTGCCTTCTTGTTTCACTAATGATTTGTTTAACAAAATGTGCAATCAAGAAACAAAAACTGTGACTATATTAAAGTTGAGACTTTAAAAGACATCGTGTTTTGTAAACTTACTACTAAGCTCTCAAAAATGTTGATAACCAACAATGCTTCACACGTCCGAGTTGAAGACAACATAAGCAGGACCAAGATTAGCATATGCTCTCGGGGCACGTTTAGAAATTAAGTATTTGTCAATAACTGAAATATTTAAGGTTTTCAAATAGTCTCTCCTTACGGTAATCATTGAGTTGCTAATGAACCCCTTGAGGTAATGGCACCAGGTGTTTATCTCACAAAGTGGTGCGGTTTAAGTCTCACATGATGAGGAATAGATGAATTTATGAGTAAATTTTATAAGCGTGTCTTTATCGTCAAACAAAAACGAAAACCATTTAGCTACCACTAAGTGCTAGCCCTAAAGTTACCAAAATACAAAGTTTGCACATGGGTCGCCATCCTCTACTACAAGCCCACATCACACTTTCTAAAAGTTGATAAAACACATCATATCACAATTTGAAAGTGTAATCTAACAACATAAGAAGTTAAGAATTATGTCCGACAAATTTGAGGATGTAGATTATGTGAGGTGTTTAGATTAAAACAGGCCATTAAAAATATATCAAATAGGTTTAGGTTAAACTAGGCCAAGTTAGTTTAAGTGGTTGTATATTGACACAACAAAGAAAGACGGGTGTTTAAATGATTATTTTTTGGTCACATTAATGATCAGACGTGCGATCAAAGTTAGGATTATGGGTTTGGGCATATGAGCTTACACCTCATTTCCTATGTTGTGAAATTTGGTTTGACTGAGCATTTAACCCAATCACATACATTGAGTGAACCATGCTATTAATATAATCGTGTTTTGTTTTGTTTGTTTTCTTATCTCTTTTTTTTTTTCTTTTTATGTCTCAGCACTTCTAATTTGTTTTGTAGTTGTTGATAGGTGTTTGCTCGAGTCCTAGGTTCGTCAATAGTTGGGTTGGGTTACATGTCATATATTAATACATGTTCGGTCAAAATGGAGAAGTTAAAAAAATAAACTGTAATATTAGTTCTGTGTATGGCAAAGAGAAATACGGAAATAACCCACATTTGCTTTTTTACCCATTCCTTTAATAAAAAGCATAGACTATGTCTTTGGACTTCAATGTTCCAACCCACTATTTCTACTTTCACCTATTTCAACATATTGATTATATAATAATGGCTCAAGATTACCTAATGATTTAGATTTTAGAAAACGTGCCACTTGAGTTACTTCTAAAGACTATGGAAAGAAATAATTTAAAACAAGTGATGAATTAAAAAGATTAGTTGTTTAAAAAACAATATAAAGAAAGATAAACAGAAGTAAAATATTCTATGCTTATTTATCATACATGAACCATTGAACCGGTTTCGAGGTTACCTTGAACGTTTGAAGTATACATAACAATAAATATCTATTAATTTAATATATTTATGTCTAGCCATTTCTAAGTTTATATAACTGATATTTTTTTATGGGCGGAATTACCCCTACTACTAATTAAGGCGTCTTCTGGGGTGTATTTATATACAGATCTAATAAAGAAATTAGAATTGACACACAATCATAACACTATTAGCACTAAAGAAATCGTCCCCTACCTTATCCTCTCTCAACCGTGTTCATTACTCAAGAACACCTAAAACAATCAGGATGATACACTTTAAAGGGAACCCAATCATATTGACAAAGTGTCATCTATGTTGCGGTTACTGGACTCACTGGATTATCAGATATTATTATTATTAAGTTTTTCGTTACTTACATTCAAAACTGATCAACATAATGCTCTATCACTATATGACCGTATACTTTATAAAAAGCTGTTTAGAATTGACTCAGTTTGTAGGATTTTAACACGCTAAGAAAAAGAGTATCTTAATCGACCAAGTCTAGTTGCAAATTTTAAGATCGGGTAATGGGTAGTAGTTAATCTTTTCCATACTTTTGTTATTCTATCAAATCTTAGACAACCGTAAACGAAGAATGCGACATTTGCAAGTTGCGACTGTTATTTGTATTTAAATAATAGGTTTAGCTAACAACCAACTTGGACTAATCCTTTTATTACCGTTTCCAGTTAGATTCCTAATTTCCTCAAATTGTGATTATTCAAGAACCAACAAATGTGTACAAAAGAAGTGTTGTTACTTGTCATTCATTGTAAATGGTAAAATATATAGTGACTAGCTTATATCTCGTGAGTTTTCTGGGATAGACAAATCTAATATTAAGTAACAAAATATGTGTTACGATATAGCATAAAAATTAATGTTATATAATATGAGAAAACAACAATTTTAATCATGTGAATAAGAATGAAAGTGCATATTAAATAGAAAATGTATGTTTTGATGATGAGCAGAGGCAAAAAGTAAACATTGCAGGACGTGATAGAGGCGGTGGTCTTGAAGGTGTAGTTTTTTAGAAACGACTGGTTTTGACATATTCTCCTATGGATGAAAACAAAACTCACATTTACAGTTTCATTTAGTGTAAAATGTTCATTAGAGTTGTTTATCACAAGTAGGGGTGAGCATTTCATGGTTTGGACCCACAAGAACCTTAGACCCACCCGCGAGAACCGTGGACCCGAACCTTTTTAAATATATGGGTCGGTTTCCGCTTCTAGATTTATATGAATTATCGGTTCCGGGTCGGGTCGGTTCCAAACCCACGGTTCTAACATAAGAACCACAAGAACCGTTCGTATTTTAATTACAACATCTTATTAATAGATTGATCGTGTATGAAAAAACTACACTGTATAAAAATGATCCAATAGATTTGTATTGTTAACGCAAAAAATAAAACAATACTCTTTAGTCTTTTCACTATTCTTTTTTACGTGTTACTGTAATCGATTTCACGTAATGTTAATACAATATTAAAAAATATTATTTATAAAAATAACAAGGTATTTTTCGGCTTGATGTATATGCATAGATGCGATATATATGCAATATCCAAATTTGAAGTAAATATTTATGTATGTCGCTCTGATGTGTGTTTGTGTATTTGTGATGTATATATAATAGATTCACATAATGTTTCAAGTGACAAGAATGACAAAATTGCTACCAAAACATAAGTCAATAAACGAAAAATGACATAAAAAAGAAACTCGTGGGCTATTGTAGGAATCATATGGAGGAACTCTTTTAAAAGCATGATAGAAGAACAGGAATATGTAACCATCTAAAAGCTTATTACATTAAAAGGTTCTGGAGAGCCAGACCTTTTAGCCGACCCATGAGAACCTTTAGGATCCGGAACCATATAACCTTTTAAGGTTCGATTCGTGGTTCCTAATTTTAACAATAACATGCATGAACCTTCCACGCCAATGCAACATCGTAGCAACCTCATATTCAGAATTGCTAACTTATCATAGCCATGAAGAAAAAACTGCACCACTACGAAAGCAATACTGGTTGTCATTCGAAACACAAAACCAGAGCAATCAGATACCCCACTCCACAAAATAATATCACGATGAAGCTGTGTCAGGGGCCAAATTCCTAGTTCATCGCTCAAGGTGTCAGGACAGGTTTTAACACATGAGTCTTATCTTCTTCAAATCACTTAATGAAGCACAACTACTAGGATAAAATAACACAATTACAGCAACACCAACAAAAAAACTACTCACAGAAACACAATGACAACGAAACTGTGTCAGGGAGGACAAGTCTTAACACATGAGCATTATTTAAATTTCACTAATTAGCAAGGCATTTGTGTTATTGTAAACACTTAATGAAGCACTAATCACCCAATCCCGATAAAGCTGTGTCAGGACCAGATTCCTGGTTTATCACTTATTGTGCCAGGATAAGTCTGAACACATGAGCCTTATCAAGAACATACTAATCAACAAAGCGTTTGCGCCATTCGAATCACTCAATCAAGTACACAAATACAAAATCATGTTGAAGTTATGTCAAGGCCCAGATTCCTGGTTAATAAGTCAAGGTAACAACACAAGTCTAAACATAAGAGCCTCACCTCATTCTAGCCACTGTATCAAGCATACACTAAGAAAGTAAAGTAAACAGCAACACAATGTATCATGAATCAACACAAACACAAAACATAAAAATAATAAAATAACTGACAATACACATAATAAGGTCAAACACCGGTACCCCTAACCCGACCAAAAGCTTCTAGACAAAACTAACAACCAAAAAAAGTTGAGACAATCTCACCGACTTAACTTAAGTTAGAGTTTCTCCAACACTGTTATCCTTTGATTGGGGATAACAGTAAGCAACCCATGGTTTTTATGGTCCCTAACATATTGCCTTCAATCTTCCTGCAGATGAACAATAATCGCTACGGTTGCAATCGATATTGCCATACCAAGCAGTAGGCCCTCATCGTTGTGGCAAGAAGCTACACAATCAAGGGGAAGCAACCAAAAACAACATCCGAAAACAACCAACATCAACAATAAAGCAAAATATCTCTAAAACAAACATCATCGATAATAGACAAAACATTCCAAAACAACTATCATCAACAACAAACCAAAAGACAAAACCAACCATCATCAACAACAAGCCAAAACCAGACCAAAACATCCAAAAACCCACATCATAAACAATAGACGAAAACATGCAAAAACAATCATCCAAAAACACTCAAAACACAAAGCATCTAAAATCCGTGACTGGACGCCATAGACAACAAGCCAAAACACAAGACCCACTAAAAGTCGTTTTTTTTCGTTTTTTATAGCATTACGATACTCGTTGGAAAGATAATAAAACACTTGTTAATTTGGCTTAATTTGTTTTTAAAAGAAATGTCATATAAAAAGTTATTAACGTTTAAAAATCGCGAGGAGAGTGCATGTGTCATGCACATGAGAGAGAAAAAGACAACTTTAATTCGGAGGGTTTTCAAGGCTGAGGATGGCCTCATTAAGTGTCATGTGTCCCCTATCTAATTGCCTTATTATATATATAACTTTCCAGTATACTGCTAATAAAATAATGGCAGCGGAGTAGATCATGTAGCCAATGGTGGTGAATAAGATGGCACCGTTCCACAGTAGGTGGTGGTTCAACGGTGGTGTCATTCGTGGTGGGTAGTGGCGGTGGAGACAATGACGAGGTAGTAGACCGGCAATGATGGAAGGGTGATCAGGGTATTGACCTAGTGTGTATAATATATATGTGCGTACAACTCACCACTAAACAAATGGATATCATCGACAACTTTAATCCGTTGATAAAAACTCTATTGACAATCCGTTAAGAAGTTAGTTACCCTTAATTTATCTCTAATATATATCGGTAATCCGACAGAAGCCAAATTATCATGCCCACATCACCTACACCTATTGGTGGTAACCATATAATGTTAGAAAACTTACATTGTAATTGCCGCATGCCTTTCATACATGAAGCTCGCATGTATCTTAGTCTCTGTACTTGTTGCAACAAATTCTAAAAAAAAAATGAAATCATAGAATTTTGAAAAAGGAACCAGGCTTATGTTTGACACAATTCCCTTAAACAGATTCGTCGTCTGTTCCCAGGGTACACCGGCTCAACAATGCGGCGCGGTGCACTGCGGACTATCCCACTTGCCTGAAAGATAATTGGACTTCGATTGAGTTTGTTCTCTACATATATGTGTGTGTATGCATCTCTTTTCTACATGTCCAAATGAGGCACAAAGCCTTCCATTATATAAGAACATGGATGTATGAAAAGTCTTCTTAATTAGAGACTTAATTTGAGACATAAAGACTCTAATTAAGTGACATAAAATCTCTAATTAAAAGAAATAAAGACCTAGACTTCTAATCAAAGACATAAAACTCAAGAGTTTTTGTCTTTAATTCACCACATTAAGGTCTTATTAATAATTATAATTTATCAAATTATAATTTCAATAAAATCTATTTACACATTTCCAACATTATATAAAGATACAATTAGCAAAATTCTATGTGAGGGCGAGTTACTGTAGCTATCCCGCGGCTATTGTTCTTCCACGTCTGAAAATGCAGTCAAAGCAACGGTGTGGATCTTCTTTGCTGTCCTTTATGCCCCCTCTGTTTCAGTCCACCTGTCCATCGACGTTTGCATCCTCATCCGGTTTGGCTCGCCGCCTTGCTGCTTCTCTTATCAAATGCTTCTGACCCCTACTTTTGGTCACTGTTAGCCGTGCTCTCTGTTGTTGCCGGCTTCTTTTGTGAAACCGTTGGTAGCGGCGGAGATAGTGCTGGTATTGAACCGGCAGCGGTAAAGGTTCCGTGCCTGACTTTGATGGTTTGATTGTTGTCTACGATGTTAGATACTTATCGGAGTCCAGGTCTGTCCACTTCTTTCTCTCTCTCTCTCTGTCGTGTTTCTGTCTCTACGGAGCACATCCATAGGTGTGTTCTTGAGTATAAATAATCAGGGAAGGTGATTTAGGGTTTTCGATGTTTTTGTTGTTCGGTTGCAGGGTCGCCGGAGGTCCGCCGTAAATTCTTTTACTTTCATATACAACGACGTTATGAGGTATTCTTCTACTGCTTTGTTAATGAAGTTATACCAACGATGTTTCATAAAGTTACTTTCTTTGTGATATAGTACTGGGTGTAATTGTTTTCACTATTTAAGGCAAATTGATTGTCTTGCTGTTGGTTATATTTGTCGGCTATAGATTGGTATGACCATTGTGACCTTTGCTTTGCCGTCTATGATAGCTATGCCGCTTTTGGTTTTTTACGTCATTCACCTGGTATGCAGCCATGGCGGAATTATCTGTGAGATATTCCGCGTCTTGGCGGGGCAACCGACGGATTCACACGCGACCTTTGGTACTGCACCTCATCCGATTTAACTGTGTCCATTGACTTCTGTTGCGCACATCCACATCTGATTGATCAGCTTTGAAAATCCAGGTAAGATGTCAATAGCGCCTAAGAACACAATCCGAAACAACCTAACTGAACCAAAAGCCGCCTTTAAAAGTTTAATACGTGGATCGATTTAATTTCAGTAGTCATATTTCATTTCAGTTGGAAAATGCAGTCGCGTGTTATTAGATCCGCTGTTATTGGCGTTGAATTTCGATTTGTCTATTGCCTCGCTGATATGGTTTCCTTTTTTCCCAGATGGCTGTGATGAGTGACGGACTAATACAAAGAATCAGTGAAGATGGCGTGGCGAGTGTGTTGGATGGTAGGTTTATGCTCGCAACCCACCTTGCAGCCAGGTTTTAATTCCCGAAGTCTGAGCCATTTGTTGTTGTTTCGGGTTATATTTGCTACTTTAATTTCCTGTTTAGTTGCTTTGTTGCGTGTCGATATGTTCAATCGTACGGCACGGTTATATGATGAGGTTTATTGATGAAAAATAGATAACAATTTTGGGAATTATTTGGAACATCCTTTTGGTTTTCAAAAGGGTATGCCGTCTTACAGAGATGGACATTGACAAGCTTACTTTGATGCGCTTTCGCTTGCATCCTCTTTCGCGACACATGGTATTGTTATCTTGCATTTCTGGTACGCATATTTCATGTGAGGCGATGATGATTCAATATATCCGATTGTAAAAGTGATGTATATATCGCCTTGGCGTGGCAGGGTTAAAGGATGGCAATCCGTTATTTGCAACCTTTCCTGCAGCCATGGTTGTATCACGTCTTCTAGAGTCTGAGCCTCAAGGTTATGCTAAAACTGAGAACACAACAAAAGAGAACAGCAAGCGGTTACTAGCATGAAGACATTAGCTGATCTCTTACTGTTGTGGTATATTGTCTAAATACATCTCATTGAATTGATATGCTTCTATAAGATTCTTTCTCTGTTAAGCATATTTAAAAGCTTTGTATTTTCCAGGTAATTGCCATGGGGCTTAGGATGCGCAACCATGCTATTTCTTCGCGTGCTTCGTCCACCACTACTTTTAGATAAATACATTGCTAAGGCTGCGGCAAAAAAAAAGTTAGGTTTAGTTTCCAGGTAATTGCCAAGGTTTATAACGTTTAATCATCGTATAATATATGTCATGTACCATCGTGTGACCGCCAACGCTGTTTACGGTTGTCACCGAGGGTGGCGTTCCAGTCCGACGCGATGAGATGACGTGCATGTTACGTTACGCGCGACGTCTATATATGGGTCTCCTGTGGTGATTTTACCACATGTATTGTGCTGTTGCCATGGTGCTAAGGTTGAGGCGGGGGCGTCGTTGAAGCAACGTGCAGGTCAATCGAGTAAAAAAGGAAAAGAAGTCAGTGGCAAGTTCTGTGATGTTATTTTCTTATGGGGAAATTGCTTTGTAGTATGTTTAGCACTTCATTTTAAGGATCCATACCCATTCATATAACACTTCAGTTTGATAAGAGCATTGACATTTAAAAACCAATATTATTCTTACTTTTTTACATTGTTTTTTCTTCTTTAGATTGGAGTTGACAAAGCAGCCCTGAGTAAAGTATTCTTTAGATTCTTGAAGGTCAGGTAGTCCTCAATCTTTAATTCTTTGTGAGAAGTTGATAGCAATGTAATAGAAACTGTAAACATTAGTGTTTGGCTTTGATGTAATACTATAAACATCTATGTCAATGAATAATAATCTTTGAACTTTGATGACTATACTCCGAATAAAGTCTTAATTTTGTCTTCCATTATTTCTTTGCTGTTAACTTTGTTTGCTAATTACCACTTATCGTTAACTTTGTTTCAGAATGTGTACTCGGGGAGTGCGCTTTTGGCCATGTATGCGAAATGTGGTAGAGTGGTTTTGTGTCGTGACCTGTTATTTCCATAACATAAACGATTTGATGGTGCTACTGCGGTGCAAGCGCTTGCTTCCCGCTCTGTGCCTGAGCCTCTTTATTTTGTTAACTGCGCCTTTACGGCTGAGGATCAAGGCCCGGCTCTAGCCCAATTCAAATGAGGCTTGTGCTTTGGGCCTCCAAGTTCTTAGGGCCTCATAACTTTACTAATTTTCATGATATATAATAAAAATAAATCTGTATAATAGCATATAGATAGAATAGCTCAATTGGTTTGAGCATGTGGCTGTAACTACAAGGTTGGAAGTTCAATCCCTCCTTCTAGCGAATATTTTAATTATTTTCAGTATTTTATTTTTTTATAAATAGGGCCCCGAATTTTTATTTCGCTTCAGGCCCCCAATATGGTTGAGCCGGCCCTGTGAGGATGAATGGTGTTTATCGTTGTGCAACTTACGTTCGCCCCCGCGTTGCCGCGGCGGGTATAAAACTAGTGTAATACAAGTATCATCAACTGATATATGCCTTAGGTGGCCGCCGGTTATATTAGTGTAAATTAAAAAAAGACATTTAATATAGTTTACTATTAAAAACAGTAGAATGTCTCTTTCTCAGAAACTCAAATGGGCAACCGGCAATAATTTTTCTTTTTGTCACGATCGCCTTACCTTTGCCGCAGTTGACTTTTCCAGACGCTACATTTGACGGTCACCAACACGTCACTATAACATAATAATCGATTGTCCAATCAAAGTTTTTGTCTTTTTTTTTCTTGCTTATATCACTATTATTAATTTATTAAAAGTAAACCCTTCAACCTTAATTATATATACCACGTTAACACCTATCTAAAATACTCTCATATCTCTTCCAAAATCAACCTTTCTTCTTTCTGTTTAGCTAACATTTTACAAATGAGTTCTACAAAGTTTCTTGATGGTGATCACAAACAACAGCTGAAAAGCGGTATCGTAATCAACGGTCCACGACCGTCGCCATTAAAGCTCAAACAAGAATCACACACCATCCACAAACACCACCATCATCATCAGCAGTATCACCAGCAAAAACAAATAAGAAAGCCGGTCATAATATACATTCATTCACCTGAAATCATCCACACGAAACCGCATGAGTTTATGGCTCTTGTTCAGAAGCTCACAGGTTGTTCTACCTCTAATGAACAACAACAACAACAACAAAAGAAGAAGAAGAAAACCCTAAAGCAAGGTGGGTATGATCTTAACGTCGTTAACGAAGTTCCCATTGATTCTAGTGTCACAAATGAGAGAGATAGAAGTATGAAATCCAAGAGTCCGATGTTTAAGACGCCTTCGAATCCATATGGAGCCGATATCCCTCTTTTTACACCGAATACAAGTGAACTCTTCTTCTCGCCTCACCGTTTCTTGTCGCCAGGTTCCATTCTTGAGATCATGAAAGATCTTTAAGCGTACGTACGTATGGCTCATTGATTCATTTAATTCATGTTAACAACGTTAATTTATAATTATACTTTTTTTGGTTTGTTTATATACTTTGTTAGTGCTAGATTTCTTTATTAGCTTCAGAACTAGTTGCAATTAATTAGGGTTTGTTCCATAAGGAAATTTATCAATATTGTATGACAGTATGTGTGTATGTGACTAATTGTTTAATTTGTTCTTTGTTTCGTGTATTCTTGATGGGTTTGGCCCATATATGTTTATGATAATACGTATTTAATTGTTTAATTAGTTTGTTCTATGGTTATGCAAAGGATTCATGATGGATTAATATCTAGAGAGTCAAACAAGTACGAGACGGGTTTTCTAAAACATAAAGCGGAAACAATATGTTTTAGTATGATAGAATCGGGAAGATGATAGAGATTATGATGTGGGATTGAGAGAGAACAGAGAGAACTGAGTGGACCTTTGCTCGTACTTGACTCATTTACAAACTGAACCGAGCTGAGTTGCTCATTTACAACCGAGCCAAAAAAAAGAGCTAGCATTTTTTTAGCACGATTTTTTTCCGAGCGAGCAACGAACGGAGAGTATTTTGGACAACCATAAAATTTGGGATGTTTTCTTCAATATTTTCATTGCCGGGTGACAACTGTCCGATGATGACACTAATATTAAGGTCCGAATGTCTGAATATGAGACTTAGGTTGAGGATGGTGAGGCGATGAGCATACTGTAAAGAACAATTGTTGAATTGTGGCTTAGGGTGATATCAACAGGCGATTAGCTACAGACGACTAATAACATAAAGAAATCAAGACTGTCACTTCATGACTTAGGTTTTACTATTAAATTTAGTGTTAAATTTTTATTCGATTAAGCGGGCTAGTTATATTTTATTTGCATATATATTGTGTCAAGTGTTATGTATAAAGTTATAATATTACTGTGATTTTGGTGTATATATATAAATTATGTATATAATAAATAAATATTAATTTATTCAAGCCGAACCGATCCTAGCGCACCTTTACTCATGCTCGGCTTGTTTACATACCAAACCGAGCCGATCGGTTCATTTACAACCAACTGGACGATCGACGTGCATTTTTCAAGCATTTTCCTAGCAAGTGGCGAGCGAGTCATGAGCGGCGAGTGAATTGAAAAGCCCTAATCCCCATGTCAAGCTGCTTGATTGCACCCATCAAACTATATATTTTGAATTAGGATACTAGTTTTAGTTGATTCAAGACATGTTCAATTCTTCCTACGATCTTCAAGGTTCTAATGACTAAAGCAGTTTAGGCTGCTTTGTTGAATTGGTATTTGATTAACAAACCATGCAAACGAAAAATGCGACATTTGAATAGTAATTAACGTTTTCCATACTTTTAATTCTCAATTTGGTTCCGTAAACAAAGAACGCTACAACTGAAAGTTGTAACCATTATTAAATACTTAAACAATTATTTAATTACGGAGTAAATAATAAGTTTATCTAACAACCAAATAGCTAGATCGCTTTGTTACCACATTCCTGTTAGATTCCTAATTTCGTATTATGATTATGGGGAAATGGGCCCTTAACTGATTTGCATTTCACTTCACTGATTTCTACTAATCCTACACTGTCACATCACTTCACTGATTTCATTCACTGAAACACTTTTTTGAAGGCAACACTCCACTGATTTACTTCACTGAAATGTTTTTTTTCTATTTTTTAAATAAAATTAATTAAAAATTTTGATTAATAAAAGATGCTTATTATGTAATGTATAAATAAACCTCTACTTATCAATAAAAGGCTGTATGTACAAATTAAGAAGCGCGTGTCTTAATGAAATAAGAAAAAAAAAGTTTTAGATTAAAATTTAAATAAAACAAAAACATTAGGATGAAATATGTAACTTAATAAATAAGTTTTAGGTTTAATCTATATTATCTTATTAAGGAAGAGTGACGGCTAGGATAGTAATTTTCAATTCCGTACAACTTATGAAGCAACATGCACAAGTGATTTATGCTTACATAATGAGGGTATAATTGGAACTTTGTGGAACATTAAGACACTTAAAAGGGTACCAAGGTAATTTTATCTTTGACCCCACACTCACAATATGAAAACCTATTACAATCTTACCCTTATGGCATTCATATTGCGTGATCAATTTCTTCAATGCCAGAATATGAATAATAGGCAGTTACTCATAATTTAAGACGCCTTAGGGCCAATCCATGTGTTTCACACATGGAATTTGAATAACCCTACATTTAACTCGGTGAGGCCATCGTTAATTAAGTTTGAATTCAATTGGTTTCAACAAGCGTTTACGAATTCAATGAATCTTCAATGCAAGAACTGTACCGATTCCATTGGTTTCAAGAGGCGTTTTCTTCTGGCAATCAACCCTCACTAAAACAGACCCATCATTGCCATTTAATTCCCAAACTTAATGTCATCGCCCTCCATTTATATCTTTTATTATGACAAATTGAGAAACAGAGGAAGCATATCTCCAGCAACATTGGCTCAAATCTTTCTGCGTCCGATTACGGTTCAAAGTACTTGAGGTAACTTTAATTCTTTTAGTTGTGTGTCAATTTATTTGGTATAAATTAGCAACAACCTAACTTTACAAACAGGGGAAGTCGTTATCGAGGTTGTGATTTGGTTTATTAACTACATTCATTGAGTTGTGTGTGAATTATTTGGTATAAATTAACAAGAAGCCACCTTTACAAACAGGGGAAGTCCACCAACATTCTTTGAAATCTTTTCGCGTCGGATTACGGTTCCATTTACTTGAGGTAACTTTAGTTACATTGTTTGAGTTTTGTGTGAATTTATTTGGTATGTTTGGTTTAATTACATTCTTTGAGTTGTGCATCAATTTATTTCCTTTAACTTGCAATTTTTGGATGCAGCGACGAAAGTGTGCTGATTTGCTCGTATTGTTAGGGTGTTTAGAACTTAAAATGATTAAGTGGAATGATTTTTATTTGAGCCTACAGGTGTGTTTTCAGTTTTCTCGCTGATTTATTGCCGGTTATAGTGAGTTTGAATCGTCATTGAGTTTATAGCTATTTGATTTTCCTTGTTTATCTGTGTTAATGTTTGATGTTGTTCGCTCGTATTAGGATCTGCAGGACTTAGAATGACTAAGCGGAACGATTATACTATAGGTGAGTGTTAGTGTTATCGGTGTTTTGTTGCCGATTATAGTTAGTTTGAATCGTCATTGAGTTTATAGTTTATAGTTATTTGATTTTGCTTGTTTTTGGGTAGGAGGAGGACGTGTTTGGTTTGCTTTATCCCCCATTCTATCAAATTTATTAGTTGCAGCAGTTAGTCAAATTAGGTTGTGTAATTAATAACACAATTGTTCTATTGAATTTTTTTAAACTGGTTATTTACGTGTCACATGGGTTCGTGTGTCATAAACGACTTTAATGTCTATGTAAGCTTTTGAATTCGTGTTTAATCAACCCATTGTCCTGCCAAAAACAATCTTTTGACACCCTTCATGAAGGCCATAACTCTGAGATCTATACATCGCTACATTGTTTTATACATATTTTCTTTGCCAGCTAAGGGTATTTATTGCTTTAAGAACTATGTTTTATTAGGTTAATCAAAGAAAATGATTTAAAATAGGGGTAGTTAAATGCAGACTATATTTGTTTATATGTTTCCTTTGTATAAAGTTCGATTGTAGTTTTGAGGTTATACGAATAAGTAATAATGATAGTATTGTACATAGGGTGGAGAAATAAAACTTCTGATGCAATTTTTAAAATTACAAAGCAAACCATATTATAACAAAACTGTTTACAAGACTAAATCTGAATACAATGTAATGTACCTTGGAAGTTGGGACAAAAACTTTGAAAAAAAATCACGGATTCCAGCAAGGCTTGAACAATCCAAAAGGCACAACACAAAGATGCATAGCGTGCATTAAAATTCACGTCAATTTTTTTTTAACGGCCAACAAAATATTATATTAATCACCACGCTAGCGGGGTACTAGCAAACACCCGAATACACAATTACAAAATTACAGAAACAATCACCTCCTAAACATTACTCAAATTGAAACAACGCCACTTATCCCAATCCAAATCACCTAACTTTGCTCGCGCCTTGACCCAAAGAAAACTCAATGCTTTGATTTCGCCTATAATCTTATGTAACGAACAATGTTTTTGTCTAAAGACCACCTCATTCCTGCTGTTCCATGTACACCAGATCGCTACAAGAAAAATGACATTCAAAACCTTCTGCACCTCCTTCGATCTGCCAGAATACTTTTGCAGCACTAACAGTTCTTTAAACTCGAACGCATAGATGTTGCCGACCCTACACTGTGATAGAAGCTGCCAAATCGATTGTGCCACCCCATACGACAGAAACAGATGTTCGATTGTTTCTGGCAACTCCTCACAAAGCGGACACATCACCGAACTCACGTTAATATTACGTCTACTAAGCGCCACTTTAGTCGGTAGCCTACCCAAAGCAGCTCGCCAAGCCACAATTCACACATTCTTCGGAGTCCATGAATTACGGTCCAACACGAACCCCTGGTCTCCTTGTCGGTTAATATTACGTCTACTAAGCACCACTTTAGTCGGTAGCCTACCCAAAGCAGCTCGCCAAGCCACAATTCACACATTCTTCGGAGTCCATGAATTACGGTCCAACACGAACCCCTGGTCTCCTTGTCGGTTAATATTACGTCTACTAAGCGCCACTTTAGTCGGTAGCCTACCCAAAGCAGCTCGCCAAGCCACAATCCACACTTTCTTCGGAGTCTGATGTGCTTAAAAATTACACATATTTATCACACAAATTTACCCATATTTTGTGTATGTTCATTGGAAATTTCAAGAGGTTAAACACTAATCAAGTGATATTTGTTGATTCTTAGGTTTGGTGGTGATTTATGAGGATTTAAGAGAAATCAAGATAAAATGGAAGTAAATGAAGGTTGAAAGTTGATGTTCTGATGTTGCACAAGCACAAACACAACCATGCTACAACCAAGCACAACCATGCTCAATCCCAAGCACAACCATGCTTGTGGATAAGCATGATCATGCTTGCTTTTCTTCAGACACGCCAAACCTAGATCTCCCTCTTCGCAATCACGATCATGGCCACAACTAAGCATGACCATGCTCATCTATCTAGAGATCAAAGCCTATTCTAGTCTAGCAAAAGTGTTTCTTGGGCATTGAAGGACCAATGGGCGTGTAGATCTGGTCAACACACGAGCACAACCATGCTTGCCCATGAGCACAATTGTGCTCCATTTCTTCTCTATAAAAAAACAACAGTATGTTCATTTTAAAGACAGAGAGTTCTACCCCAAGGTTTCCAACTCCCAAATTCACTAAATTCAACCCACTTGCAAGCATCTAGGAGGGATTATAACATCAAGAGGATCATCACACATCATCTACATCACCTAAGCTTGGATTCTTGGTTTGATTCTTGTTAATTTTACCATGAAACTTGTAACTATTTCAAGCTTGTATGTTGTTTTTGAGCTCATGATGAGCTAAACTCTTTGCATCACTTTAATTTAGATGAAGTTTAGTTAACCTTTGATGAACTTATGGATTATTGGGAATGATTATGTTAATGTTATAGTAATTTCTTGGTTATTCTTCAATGGTATTGTGTATTTGAAGGTTCTAATTGATGTTCAAGATTTATGATTGTTTAATTATGTAATGTTGGAAAACTCATAATTTAAACTTTCATTCATGGATTTGTATAGGTTTATGCTAGTTCATGTCTTTTAACTAGGAATGGTGAATGAAGTCTTGATTATTCATGATAAACTCTTGAATGTGCATCCTTATGCTTATGTTTGGAAAGACAAAGTGTTTGTAATGATCTTGTCATGTTAGGTCTTATGTTCATCTAGGATTTGTTGACACGAATTGCTAGTTTATGTAATCTTGACATGAAAATCATTAATTGAAGAAATACATGAATATTACTTAGATTAATCAACCTTAGGTGGGTTATGTGTTTTTCATATGATCTTTCCAAATGGTTGTTGGATTAGTTATCCTTGACGGGAAATTAGTCTACATTTTCAAACACTAACATGATTGTATCACTTGTTTTTACTTGTATGATTTTAGGTGGTTAGTTTGTGTTTTTCATCCTAACTTTCCAACAAATCATAAGGCTAGATTTCTTTAGCAAGATTTTAGTCATTTATGTGTTTTGTGATCTTTCCATGTATCCATGATTATTGTCATTTGTTAACTAAATGGATTCGAGATTAAAGTGATATTCCTCCTTGATTGATTGCATTTGTGTTAGTTAGATTAGTTATTAATATTTTACAATTTAACTTAGAAAAGTCAAAAAAATCAACTCTTTGAAAAGGCTTTACAGTAGCAAAAGTTTAGTATTGAGAAACCGCGTCCACGGATTGATATCCGGTTCTTACCATTTAAATTATATTACTTTTCGATAGGTACACTTGCCTTTCGTGTGTGTAGTTTAATTTAGGGTAAAAACTATTTTAAAACTAGAAATTGTGTGAACGAATATCTTCAAAAAAATATATATACTTCACGCACCACCAGAGTCCATGAATTACGGTCCAACACGAACCCCTGGTCTCCTTGTCGTTGTAACTGCAGCGCCCTTTTAAAGTCGCTTACGACACGTGAAAATAGTACCTGCTCTGCCTCACTTTTAATAAATTTGACACCTTTAGAGACCAATGTAACTGGAAAAGTTCCAAGAAAAGCTCTTGGATTTTTAGACGGCCTTGCATAAAGAACTGGTTGGTTGTGAACTAATCCTTGAGACATGAAAGTCCATAACAAAAGCATATGATGAGGTGCTTCAGTGTCTTCCATGATCATCACCAGACTTCCTAAATGGAAGCCTCCCCCTAAAATTTCTAGATACTACAAGAAAAAAAAGCAATAACTAGAGTACTATCATATTATAGTAGTTAACCCATCATTGAATCAGTCTAAATGCTTTGCTTTTTTTTTTTTTGGCAGATTTTATGTTACATGTAGTCTATCTTATTTATGTTTGTTGTGCACCAGAACTGTTTGCTGACTTATTGCTGTTTTGGGAAGTGTTTGCAAAGTAATTGCTATTCATCAAACCACCACTCGTCTATACTCGCATCTTCCTACGGTATTCTCCTTTTCGTTTGGTTTTATATTGGGCATGTTAGGCTGTCTTACTTTCTACTTAAGGTCTTGGGCTTACACCTACAAACTGTAATAACAGAATATGTCACATGATTGTATATAGAAACATTTTTGCTGTCCAATTACTTACTAGCTGTACATATTTATGCCACCATAACACTAAGATTTGCCTCTGTGGATCTAACTAACTATAAATTACAAACCCATTTAGTATGGATATTACTCCATTATCTATATAGCATGTTGTCTTGGTTTTTGAATTCTGTATTTGACAACATTTGAGGTTTTGAACAGCACTTCTATTAATAAGCATTCAACCAAACGGCTCATGTTGTTTACAATTCTATTTCTTAGCATCTATAATTTTAGTATTTTACATTACTATGCTACCCCCCCCCCCCCCCCCCCCCCCCCCCCCCTTCCAACTATTGTGCAAGTATACTAACTTTTAGCCAAGCTTGAGCCTAAAACAAAGCTCGTTTACTTATCGATCCCGAGCTCGAGCTTGACATATCAAGCTCACCAGGCTCGACGAGCCTTATTGAGCCTTAATATAATATTAATTTTATTAATATTTTATACCATTTATCCCACATTTAAAGTTGTTTAATAAACGAGCCGAGCCAAGCTGAGTTTTTGACTTATTGAACCTATTATTTATATTTTTTAATTTAATACATTAACTAATAAACACTAAACGAGCCGAGCTCGAGCTTGAGAAACTACCAACGAGCCAAGCTCAAGCTTGAAAAACAAAGCTTGAAACGAGCCGAGCTCGAGCTCTTATAAATTAATCGAGCTCGAGCCTGGTCGAGCCCGGGCTCGGCTCGTTTGCACCCCTAGAGCGGTTGCAACAACAAAAAAAATTCATTTCAAAGTGTTAAAGATTCATCAACAACTCATTCTCATGATCAACATATTGGTTAGATTTTACTATTCTAAAGAACCTTGATAACACCCGCTGCATCGCGCGGGCCAACCCGCTAGTTTAACATAAACAAAAACAAGGATAAGATGTGTAAATTAGAAAAAAGGATTTAGGTTAAAATATACAAAAGCATAACAGCCGTCACCACTTTCTACTTCATCTTCCTCATTTTGCTCCATGTAAGTTTTAACTTTTTTCATCTTCATCTTCATCAAAGGATGTTAAAAAAAATAAAGAAAAAACATTGAAGGTGATATTTGTTATGGAAATAAAGAAAAAAATAAACAAAAAATCAAAATAAAGAAACTCACAGGTACCAGTCCGTTAACTACAACCAGATTTTGGTTCACGGGACCACTACCAGCATGGGTTGTGGCGGTGTTACCGTGCTTGTAATGGGGTACCCGTGACCAATTCTGGTGGCGCCCCGTCCCCCCTTATTCAAAACACAACAAACGTATCCGAATTAAAAAATCAAGTTTAATATATTACTTGTATATGGTCAAGTTATTATACACAATGTAACAAAAATGAGAAGGCGCCATCCAGCAGGAAATTAAGAATATTATATGTTTGTCCTTAAAAGGAACTTACGGGCGTTTACCGTAGAGTTATCTCTCATTCAAAGCTAAAACCCAAAACAACAAAAACGTGGTATTGATATTTGAGTTCTTGACATTTCTATGCGGGCCTATGAATTTTTTTCAAGGGTGTCACCAATGTCATGTGTTTGGACATCTATCGCCCGAATACTCAATTATAGATTTTTGGTTCAGTTTAGCACGTTCAAGTCAACACTAAATCAACTAGGTGTATTTATACGGATTTTGGTAACCGACAAAGACATAGAGACCAAACTTGGACAATGAGAAAATACAAAAGTGGCAGCAGCTACGCGGAGAATACCAGGAATCTCCCGCGGTCCGCGGAACATGGTGGAGATGGCGCACGGTAGATGTGGTCGGTGGCCGGCTGCGTATGTTAGAGTGAAGCAGCTATTAATTTCGTGGTCGTTAAATATATAGATAATAAACGGACAAAAACTGAACCCGTGCGAAATCGAGTAAAAAAACGTATTATGTCGGGGGCCAAAATAAAAAAAAAAAAACTTAATAAAAAAGTTGGTGGCCAAAACGGGAAAAAAAACTTAAACAAAAAGTAAAAAAAAAACATTGTGTGGCCAAAATGGGGAAAAAAAACTTAACAAAAAATTTGGTGGTTAAAATGAGAAAAAAAAAAGTTAACAAAAAAAGCAAAAAAAATGTGGGGCCAAAATGAAAAAAAAACTTAATAAAAAAGTTGGTGGCCAAAACGTGAAAAAAAAAACTTAATAAAAAAGTTGGTGGCCAAAACAGGAAAAAAAACTTAAACAAAAAGTAAAAAAAAAAAACATTGTGTGGCCAAAATGAGTAAAAAAACTTAACAAAAATTTTGGTGGTTAAAATGAGAAAAAAAAAAGTTAACAAAAAAATAAAAAAAAAGTGACAAAAATAAAAAAAATGAAACTTAACTATTTAAATCCTAAGGTTTATTAATATATTCTAATCTAATGTTGTACTCATATAATAATTTCCATTGACAAGAAAAGGCAAATTACATAAGGATGGTAAGTAGGCGGGCAACAAGCTGTGCCGCCACCCCTTTTTAAATAGAAAATCCCAATCTGCTAAAAACAAAACCCTGCCCTTGGGGGTGGAAAAGTTGCTATGCACTACTCGTTGAACCCGAGCCAAAAACCGCATCGCCTCCGGTGCCAAGGACCCGAACGTGTCGAAGGCCAAGGGAACGAAAACATGCTGATTATCCTCACATGCTTTAGCATGCTTTTCCACTTTCTTGGATTCAACTCTCATGACCGCTTGCCCGGCCACAAACCCACTATCTCGAAGCCCAACAAGAGGGGATAAGATACATAATAAAAGTAATTTAATTAGAAAATACATTTAAAAAAACAACAGGAGGCCTTACAAAATTTGTTCCCTAGGGATTTTCATTTTTTGAAAATCATCTATTACATCTTCAAGAAAAAATATTCCTCGGTAACTCTTAATGATGCAACTGAAATAACTATATATTTGTTCAATACTTTATCTAATCAGATCTCACAGATCAAACTTCATGTACTTTTTGCAAATAAAAAGTTATATAATACACTTAAATAAACGAAACACCAACGTAAATGCAATATGTTTCCTCATACCAATTTAATCTTACAAGAATAGACAGACCATTCAACTTGTTGTAAAGCCCAATACGTACAATAGATTTTGGTATAAAAATTTCTAACTATTTATAGAAAAGGAAGATAAAAAAAGTATGCAGGTCATACACAAAGCCAACTTCATAGTTAAATCCCATAACAAACAATAAAGATAAAAAGTGGCGGTGGGAAGATGTAAACAAACAAACACACACATGCATAATAAAGATAAAAAGTCAATATGCATATATTTGAATTTGATTAGGCTCAATATTGTAATGGGCCAACAGGGCTTCACCTAAATTAAGGTTATTCATCTAGACTATATACCTTGTATTATCTTGATGTTTAATGTATAGTCAAATTGAGTCAATGTGCGGTAAATTATATGCAAAATATAGTAATACACACTCCAACCAAACCAACATCATTTCAGTAACCAAGTCCTTTACACGAACCACCGATATAACAAACGATCCGTTGACATGTTTGTTGCTCCTAAAAGATTATCTAAATGCGCATCTACCACGCCTAAAGCCTAATACACCTATATTTTTATTTTCAAACATTTCAATACAAACAAACATTTAACCAAACTTTGGAGTGTAAACAACATTTAATATCCTGTCTAAACAAGTATAATTTCATCAAGTCACCCTGGACAAAATGTGGTAAAGGGTGTGAACCAATTATAATTGTTCCAAAAGTACCATAACCATGTGCTAACTTAGATTTACAACAAAGCAGCCCAAGCTGACTAAATCGCTAACTCACACAATATGTGCACAACTTTATCTAGTTCTCTCCACTCTAATAATTACTTTGGAATAAATAGCAAAATAACATAGACTTAGATGAAACAATTATTACCCGAATAATGTGAACCTGGTAAAGTTTTTAAGTTAAAAATAAGTTTATTTAAAATTTAATAATTAATTTTATATTAAATTTATTTGGCTAATAATATAATAACTATCTTTAATTAAAAATAATTATCCATAATTAAGTAAAATAGAAAGAAATAATATCTTTAATTAAAAAATAACTATCATTAATCAAGTAGTGGAAATAATATCTATAATTAAAAGATAAGTATTTATAGTTAAGTAGGTAAAGAAGAGGGAAAACTAAAAAAATAGATGGCTCCAGTAAATGAATGTTAGGTTATAAATAACGTAATTAACCAAATATTTATTAATTTATAATATTTATCTTTATAATATTTATATTTATCTTTATAATTACTTTATTTATCTTTCCAAATGAGTTATGTTTTCATCCAGAGCAGAATAAATCAAAATCAGTCGTTTCTAAAAAAGCTACACCTTCAAGACCGCCATCTCAATCCCGCCCTGCATGGTTGCTTTTGTCTCTGCTCCTCATCCAAACATACATTTTTCTCTTTAATATACATTTTAATTTTTATTCACATGATTAAAATTCTTACTTTCTCATATTATAATACATTAATTTCTATACTACACACATTTGTCACTTTATATTAGGTTTGTCTATCCGGGAAACTCCAATAATATAATCTAGTAATAATAATAGAATAATTAAACATTGGTTATCTTCTTTCTTTCGTGGTAGTGTCAAGTGTGGATAAAACTAAAGCATAGTTACAGTCTATGATATAAAACCAAAGCATGTTTTAGATGCATTTTTAAAGTTGGGCTGGATGACTTTCAACAGAATGGCCGAAAGCCCAAACTCTCACAAAATGATGCAACTTTAAATTTATAAATCATGAACATTATCATCCAATGTTTTTTAAAAAAAGGACAAAACTTATACACAATAGAAACATTTATTGGATGAAAAGAAATTATGGTCAATCTTGGTGGCCCCTTCATGAATGAGTGTATGTTTTGGTAGCAAACTCAATTTTATAACGATGAAGACGTGTATAAGATGTTTATCCAAAAATAGAAAACATTAAATTATTGGTCATCATCCATCATATCGCGTGTTGAGATTGTAGTCTTACTGCAATGTTTTAAAAACCGGTACGTACCGGCCGACCGGTAATACCATTTTTCGGAGGTGAGCCCGGTACGAAACACCCCGGTATAAAGGCGAAACGGTATCAAGTTCGTACCACCGGTAAAATACGGTATACCGGTTTGAACCTTTATACCGGTACCGGCACAAGGTAAATTTTTGGGTTTTTGAAGTATTTATTTTTTTGTGCTTCAAGAAAAGCAAGAAGAAGAACTTCATAATAATGATATACGTAACATGTTTGGTGAGGAAAAGCACGAATCAGTTCCTCAAACACACAGTTACTTGTTATATATGTTACTTATCTTTGGTAATTAAATTATATTATGATTGTTATTTCTACATACTAAAACTTCTTATGTAATAATGTAGAAGATGAAAATAGTTATACTCTAGATTTCGAGGAAGAGATGGTAGTGAATTTCATCTTTTAAGCAATTGTGAACTTGATGTATTCAATACTACAGTGGCTTAGACATAGTGTAAACTTTCATTTAAAAGAACTTTGTTAAAAAATTGAATACTTTTGGATTATTTTTTTATATGGAATAAATTTTGGATTATTTTTTAATATGTAATCATTCACTTTTAGATTATAATTTGAGTTCATGTTGTAATTTATGGATTCGTAGAGTTAACAAGTCAATCCGGTTGAACCACCCGATACAACCCAGTTCAACCGGTTAAACCATTTTTAAGTCAAATCCGGTATGATCTAAAAACCGATTTTTAAAACATTGAGTCTTACTACCTTCTTACAAAATATGTTCCAAGATTTTAACATTGCTATAATTATTGGCATTTCATACTCAAAGCATAGTGGTGAAAACGTATTGTTGAAAAGTTATTTAGGTGGTGTTTGTTTTTCTCCCAGAATCTGCGCCGCGCAGACGCGGGCAGACGTTTGGGGCGGGCAGATTGTTTGTTTTTCGGAAGACATTTCACTCCAAAAGCTCTTTCTGACCTCTTCTTGGTGCAAACTTGGACCAAAGTCTTCTAAGGTCTTCAAAGGTCTTCTCCTCTTCTCCTCACCCACCACCACCACCCACTACCACCACCACCACCACCGTCACCCACCCACCACCACCACCTAGCATCGTCCACCACCACCGTCCATCACCGTCCATCACCACCACGGTCCACCACCACCACCCACCACCGTCCACCACCACTACTACCACCACCCACCACCACCACCCACCACCACCATCACCCACCACCACCCACCACCACCCACCACTACCACCACCACCCACCACCACCACGGTCCACCACCACCATCACCCACCACCACCACCACCATCACCCACCACCACCACGGTCCACCACCACCACCACCCACCACTACCACCACCACCCACCACCACCACGGTCCACCACCTCCACCTACCACCATCCACTCACCACCACCACTACCACCACCCACCACCCACCACCGTCCACCACCACCCACCACCACCACCCACTACCACCACCACCACCACCACCGTCCACCACCGTCACCCACCCATCACCACCACCTAGCATCGTCCACCACAACCGTTCACCACCACCGTCCATCACCACCACCGTCCACCACCACCACCCACCACCACCATCACCCACCACCACCACCTAGCATCGTCCACCACCACCGTTCACCACCACCGTCCATCACCACGACCGTCCACCACCGTCCACCACCACCATCACCCACCACCACCACGGTCCACCACCACCACCACTACCACCACCCACCACCATCACCCACCACCACCACCACCACGGTCCACCACCACCACTACTACCACCACCCACCACCACCACCATCACCCACCACCACCACGGTCCACCACCACCACCCACCACCACCATGGTCCACCACCGTCCACCACCACCATGGTCCACCACCGTCCACCACCCACCACCACCACCATCACCCACCACCACCACGGTCCACCACCACCACCCACCACCACCATGGTCCACCACCGTCCACCACCAGACTGCTGTAAAAACTCATTTTATTTAAATTTAAGTTTATTTCAGCAGCCTGCAGACGTTAACAAACAAACAGTCTTCTTCTTGCAGACTGCAGACCTTTGGTCCACCTCTTCTCCTGCAGATGTCTGCAGATGTGGTCCGCAGACTGCAGACCTTTTCCTGCAGAAAAAACAAACAACACCTTAAAGTTGTTTCGAATTCGTATTGTTGGTCAAAACGCATGAAAATTAATCATTAGTGGTAAATGATCCTAAATGGTAATTAGTTAATAGTGGTAATTGTTCAACAGTGATAACAGATAATCAGTAGTGACTGAGCCTAAGATCAAAAGTAACCAAATTCTTCATAAGTGGCAATTGTGAGCGGTAACAACTAATGAGCATTAACAAGTGTTATCAATGGTAAGCGTGTATCAATTGTAAGTGTGAATCATCAACAACTTAGGCGATTAGCAGTAATGGAGTTACTATAACAGACCAATCATAAGTAATAACCGAGTCACACTAAGACTATCCGTTGTGGGTAGAGGTGAGCGAGGGATTTATCCAATAATATTTTACTATGTCAACGCCTTCGTGGCACTGGTTAGCGGCCGGCGATTGCTCGCGTGAGGGTGTTATGGGTAAGGACAGTTTTGTAGAACTCGTCAGGCGCTAGTCGGTCGGTAGGGTACCGACTAGGAATTAATCGGGATTAATCAGGATTAATCGGGATTAATCGGATTGGATTTTTACATATATTTTTCCAAATTTATACATATATAATGCTAACTCTATACCTTATATGTATAAATTTAGAAGTTTAGGGGTCAAATATAAACTAGTGAATATGGAAAGGGGTTAAATATTAAAATACCTAAACATAAATAACCCTAATCACCTCCACCGTTCACCATATCCCGCCCGTTTTTTCCTCCCCATTTATTCTTCCATCGTAAGGAACCATAAGACGTAACTAGAGTTCATTGAGTTTCATCGATTTTGCTTTTAAATCATGAATTATCATCTGATTTTGAGGCAATAACTTGTTTTATTTGATCAATTTGATCCAGTTTTGACCCGTTCAAATTCATTTTTTTTTACCTAATTTAGAGTTTTTTAGGTCCGACATGACCAATTTGGTCCAACTAATCGGTGATTAATCACAAAACCGATTAATTGAGTGATTAGCCCAAAATTAATCAGTAAAGTGAGGACTAGCGATTAATCACTTATTAATCGGTGATTAATCAGGATTCTTACAACCTTGGGTAAGGGTTAGCGGGTTCTTTTTTACCAAATATATTTAACTAGTATTTGCCCCGCGGGCGTTGCCCCACGAACGCGTATCTAACCCGGTAAGAATAAATATAACTGCGGGAAAAAAAGCCATTCGTGGGACCTGGATGCACGAACACGTGGTTAAAAGGTAGGCACGGTACGAACTGAGCTCGAGCGAACGGTCGTGGACACACAATTCGTAAACAATGCATAAAAAAGTTCGTACCTAAGAATAAGCACATAAGGAAATCGATTTTTAGTAAACGAATTAACATTATTGTTTTTAACCAGACTAATTTTCGAGAACGTTATACCGAACGTGAATTTAAACTGTCAACATCGAACCCTGAAAGGCACGTATCTAATCCGATAAGAATAAATATGACTGGGGAAAAAGGCCATCCGTCTGACCGAATGCACGAACACGTGATTAAACGGTAGGCGCACTACGAACTGAGCTAAAACGAATGGTGGTCGACACATGATTCGTAAACAATGCATAAAAAAATTCGTAACTAAGAATAAACATGTAAAGAAATCATTTTTTAGTAAATAAATTAACATTATTATTTTTAACCGGAATAATTTTCGATAACGTTATGCCGAATAGGAATTTAAACTGTCAACGTCGAGCCCTGAAAAAAAAATTTCTACCGCTTACGTCAAATGTTAATTCCGCTTACGTCAAGTTAGCAAACTTGGTTACATTTCTACAAAGTTAACCCTATGATATAATATATCTATTTTTAAGTTCCAAGTCCTATGCAATATGAAAGTAATTTATTACTATGAACCCACTTTTACAGTCTAGAGAAAATAAAAGTTGTTTTGCAAAACTGTGTTCAAAACACAGTCCGTATTCTGTATGTCTCCCTCTATGTTGTGTGTGAAATTTTGTGAATGAAGTTTTGAAAATACAATAATAACACCCCTATCTCTCTCTCTCTTTACACCTACACAACCGGTGAACCACTTCCCTCTTTATCTCTGTAATAAGAAGCGACCACCATCACCATTCCTTCCGCTCAGCCTAAAAACCCAATTGCCGCCGCCGTCATCAGTCCTTCATCTCTCTCTAAAAACCCACCCACCCACCACCACCACGACTCCTCCCTCAAAAAACCGAAGCACCACCACCACCACGGTTCGTTTCTCTCCCTGTCTCTCTTAAAACCCAGCACCATCACCGGTACTGCCATTTTTTACGAACCTCTTTAGAAGCCGTTGTTAACCACCATTTCAAAACCACGACCACCGTTTTGTCGAATGGCGATGTTTTCTGGCTGAGCGGAGGTTAAAACGTGTGTTTTGGCAATGTTTTCTGATCGGTTTTGGGTGGGTTTATCTGCTCAATTTGGCATTTTGATCTCGCCGTTGACATGAGCAAAGGTTGAAACGTGGAAGCACGTCAGGAGCAATAAACCAATAATGTTGTGTTGGGTTGTACCGTACAACCAGCACGCATTTCAAAAAATATTTGCAAGGTGGTACTGTAGGTGAACAGTGGATTCTCTCTCACTGTGTAAAGTTGGTAAATATAGCAATGTTTAATTATTTACCACATTTTTTTAAAAAAAAACACTAAACTAAAATAAAATAAAAATTACACTAAAATAAAAAACACAAACATTACACTAAAAAAAAAGAAAATTACACTAGACAAAAAAAAATTACACTAGACAAAAAAAAAATTACACTAGACAAACCACATGATCATAAAAAAAACTAGCCACGTAGGTGATTTCCCGAGCGCAACATTTGCCAAGCCGAAACGTGGTTAAACGGGTGGCCAACCTTGCGACGGTACTCCACGTGGGTAAACGCGAGGAGCACGTCTTCTTTCTCTCCCGGGAGATCTCTCCTCACCTCCCTGTACGCGAGTTTGAAGTTTTTACACTTCGATTTTAAGTCCCCGAATTTGTGGGAGATGGAGTCGTTGGTACGGTTTGTACCCCCCCACAAGGAGACCAAACTCGTGTAGCACCCGGTGCCACTGCTGGCCACGTGAGTTCGGCGAACCACCGCCTGTTGCACCACATTCACCGTGCACCTGTTGGTAGGCGAGCACGAGTACTAGTTCTTCTTCTTCGGTTCAAGGAGCCATGGTGATGAAGGTTTGAAGGTTGTGAGGATTTATTTGAATGTTTGTTGAAGAAGAAGAAGAAGTTGAGGGTTAAATAAATAGGGGAGGTGGGTGAAAAAAATTCAATAAAAGTAATTAATTTTTGAATCTAAAACGTTTGTTCAGCCCGCTAACGGACGCGAGCTGACTCACGTCTAATCGCTCGCAGCAGTCATCGCGTCAGTCTGTTTTCCCTAGCGCAACCCACGTGAATAAAGTTGTGGCTTGCGGCAGGCTGCACGCGGACCACAACGTACAGTCTAAGGGATTTTGTTGTTGATTGACTAACTGCTAATATAACTTACTAGCTTTTATCCCGGGAGCGTCCCGGGGTTGAAAAATATAACAATTTTAATAATACTAATACTAATAGTTATAATTATTACTCGTGTAATTAAATAAATAAAAAAATAACTTTGCTATAAGGTGACACCATGCGATTCTTTCTCCTACCTTCTCTTGATAAAGTATACCTATGCATCTTTAAAGAGTAAAACTTCAATGATAACATGACGATTGGGCTGAATTTCAACATCGTAGATAAGAACCTGGTTTAAAATAAAAAATATGATTAATGAATAACCAGAACAGTTTGTGTTTTTTTTCCTGTATGAACGAAACCCTACAAAAAATAGTCGTTTTTTTCTTCGTTTTTTATATAGCACTATGGTACTCGTTGGAAAGATAATAAAACGCTCGTTAATTTGGTGTAATTTTTTTCTTTAAAAACTCTTGTATATAAAAGATATTAACGTTTAAAAATTATGGGAGGAAACATAAAAGAGAAAAATTTAAATTTGTTTTTAAATTATTTTTTCCTAAAATAACTCAATTTAATTTTAGTAGATTAGGTTTTATATTATTATTTGTTTTTTTTTAATTTGCCACATTTTAGTAGATTAGGTTTTATATTATTATTTGTTTTTTTTTTAATTTGCCACATGGTATATTTTTTTTAATAATAAATTTAATACTATCACTTCAAGGTGTCACATGGCACATTCAATGAGGGGTTGAGGCCTCCATTGAATGCCACCTCATACAAACTCAATTCTTTTATTATAAGTTATAGATAGATTATAGATTATAGATTACGTATCAATGCTTCTAACCACCAACAACTTCATAATTTGTTGTGACGTTCAACAAGAAATTGTGATGATACACTTTTTAAATATGTTTTACATGCATTCTTCATGTAGATTTTTTCATACATAAAACATATCCGTTCTTGTTTTTCTATTCTTAGGGTAGAGGTAAGGCTGTCTACATCTTACCCTCCTCAGACCCTACCTTAGCTTTGCTATAGGTGGGATTAACTGAGTATGATGATGATGAAGAAGAAGACTTTGAGAGTATTGTCAACATCCTTTAATTTGAAAGTGATTGATACACGATTTAGAGAGTTATCCAGGAAGTTTTCAAACTACAAGATCTAGATATCTCACCACATTATCTTAATTTACACTAAATAGCTAGTCTGTAGTTTACAATTTCTTTAAGTTGCGGTGTCACAAACTCACACTAGAGGTTTAAAAAGGATTCCCTTCTTAAAGTTTCAATACTACATTCTAGTGCTACAAACAAACGACACTCAATCAACATAATAGCATCTTTAATGGGGATTCACTGGAAGGTCCGGTGAACGAACGGACCGATCACATCCCACACCCGCCATTGTAGCATTGGTTCGGTGAGGTGTTGGTCCGGTATAGCGGACGGTCCGTTGAGGTGGTTTGTGCCCCCGCCCCCTTTTTTAATTGGGTATTGGGTTGAATATTATGGGTTTTTATATTTAATTGATATTGGGTTGTGTATTGTGGGTTTTATATTTAAACTAAAAATTTGTATTTTAAAAATTAAATATATAAATTAAAAATGACCTAAAATTAGAAAATAAAAACATTACAAAGAGTATATAATTAAACAAACTAGATACTTAAAGTTAAACGAACTACATAATTAAACTAATCATTAACCCCTGAACCATCAGAGTCGGAATCCGAATGCGCCACTCTTGCTTTTATTATTTTCTAGGCAGCGATGCGAGTAAATATGCTATCGTGCTGGCTCTGGTATAGGCGAAGGGCCTCAGCAATTGCTTCATCCTTCGTGCCGCCGGCACCACAATCCATCACATAGTTGAATAGATCATGAAACCAGATAACTTTCTCTTTCAAAAGTCTCAACCTCGAAAGATCTTGGACCGAATTGCAGTCGGTTTCATCTACACATTGTTGGAATTCTTTAAATACGGCTTCTTTAAAGGGTACATCTCGTCTTAACTCGTTCTCTCATAGGTGAACCCAAGAGTTAATCAAAGCTATATCTTGATCCTCAGTCCAACATCTTTTTGCCATTTTTTAATGAATGCTTGTGATGAATTAGGTGTTGAGAAGTGAAAAGTTGGGTTCAATTTATAGGCACTAAAACTAGCCGTTGAAAAAATAGTCGTTAAAAATATAATTTAAAAATTAAATATTATAGAAATATAAATTAAAATTTTAATAAATTTACTTTAATTTTTGCATAGTTTTATTTATTTAATAAGTTTAGTTTTACTTTTCCATTTTATTAAGTGAAGAATATTCTTATAAATAAATAAAAAATATAGTACATGAATTTAGATAGATGTTAAATAAAAAAAAAGTAAAATTGGGTGATGAGGTGGATAAGAGGTGGAGGTTTGTAGTTTATGGTTATAAGAAAAAAATGGGTTTGAAAGGGTTATGATTTAGAATGTGTCGGTCTAAAATGGTTTGATGAGAGTACTATTGTGGAAGCTCTAAACTTGAGAAAAAAACATAATATCATATCCTCTATGTGATGATGGCATCATACATTACAACAAAGTTCCATAGATCAAAGTATATCACATGTGATGTCCTGAAAAAAAAATATATATATTCCTAAATTTGTTTTCTTTTAATAGTCCTAATTTCTATGCAAAAGAAATTATTGAGTTAACTAAAGCCAAGGAAAATCACATAAAATTTTGATCATGGTAACTTAAAAAGCAAAGCTCATGTGTGGGTTGTGTTTGATTCCCATGAACCTGATTCTTGAACCCAACGTATTCCCATTACAGTGAATCGATGCATACACCCCCTTTCATCCTTCTTCATAAGGACAAAAGGTTTTCTTTGGTTCTTCCCAAAAACTTAGATACGATCCGTATCAAAATCATATATTTTATTACTTTTTTTCACGTGATTAATACAGACAACACAACGATGGAAAACACGATTATATCATTGCATATCATTTGACTATTATGCAAATACAAGTAGATTGATCCGTCGATTATGACTTTTGGCGAAAATAAGTTCTTGAAAAACAAGAAAACCCATAGGATACAACGATCCTGGGTCCAATGAGTTGATCAAGTACAAGGTAAAATTGAATGTTCAAAGCATATATGTAACTTTCGTCGTTGGTTGAGTGGTCCTAAGTAGATAATCATAGAACTTCTAGTCAAGCACGAGTCTTTCCTATAAACCCTAATAAAAAACAACACATGCATGCACAAGGGAATCTTGGTGCTTGGGGATCACCGAAAGTTTACTTTCAAATGTGTATCTCTAATTTATTTAATTTCTTTCAAAGAAATATAATGCTGCAAATATTTGTTTAAAACAAATTGGAATATATTTAGAATAAATGTAGATCATGAGTTCTAATCTTGATGCTTATGAGTTGTTAAATATTAATCATCATTAATTCGTTAACAACTAGCTTTTAGGATGGCAATGACTAAGAATATAAAAAACCAAATTCATGAACCCAAGGCCACCTCCTAGAATTCAAAGTTTCAAACAAACATTCAAATTTTCAATTTTCTACTTTGTTGAAACTATTATTTCTACTGGCGCGTTGTTGCGGAGACTGTTTCTACAAGACAAGTTTTTGTATTCAAATATTGTGCTCACTTATATGCCCATCACACATATTTGACAATTATTGAGCATACAATCGTGTACCCAAACCGATTCAATCTACAATGAAAAAGAGAATTACAATTGTATGGCCTGTAATAGTTCAATCTAGCATGACAACAGAAGGTTCACAACATACATCTTTTAGGTAACGGAAAAGCAGTAATGAGTAATGTACAGACCTGCATCAACCAATAAACCGAGTAATTTAATATCCATACAATACATAATCCAACAACATAAGGTTTCATGTTTTAAGTATTGTAAAATCATATATACCTAGAACACATTATTTGGCCACAAAAATGTATTTCTTCAGAGGCTAATTAACAAAAACACATAATGAAGTTCTCTTATATGGGACATATAGCCAAACATATAGATTTGATCATGTTATTTCACACAAAACGTTTTCTTTTCCTTTGGAAAACAAACTTCACATAAAGCAATAAACCAAATTTGTATGTCACTTATATAGACTCCCCGTTTAAACTTAATTACAACGGCAATTTGATTGTGATGTTTCACTTAAAAGTTGTTAAGAAAGGAATTTGGTTGAATTTGTAAACAACCTGGAAGCTGATGTGTTGTTAGAGATGATGCTAACAATAATATTGAGCTGCTCTTGTTTCAAGTAAAGGCGAGAGACTGAGAGACATTGTTGAACTAATTGCATCATTACAACTACTGATTGTCCTGCACTTGCAACCACTACTACTAAAGAGAAAGAGATTGTACAAGATTCCCTACTACTTGTCATAGTTCATTATATTTTGGTATAATTGTGTCAATCTTTACAAGTATACTAAATTGTATTTTGTTAACATATTTGACTATAGGTTGATATGCAATTATGCAATATATGAGATTCAGTCTAGTTGACTAAAAGAATAAAAAAAACTACAAGGAAGGGACACCATGGTTACCTTAATCAGCGAGCTAGGGAGAAGGATTGAAAACATATGACTGGTGGCTTGCACGACGACAATTCAATTTAGGGCTCCAAGAACTTGCATATTAGTCTATGTAAATTACATTTGAAAAAGTTATAACCTAATTTAATTGTTTTGCAACCTTAAAAACTAAATTATTCATTTCTTTCCTCGCCACCATTGAGCTGCAACCTGCATTAGTTCTTATGGCTCAAACAACATTTACGAAATTCAGTCTTCATTTGGAACAAAGAACCAAGTAATTATTTTCACGTTACAAAGAATGCACTTAAAACTAAATATATTGCATAGGAAGACAAACATGCCCTCGCCATTTTAGTAAATGCAGAATGCAGATAAAACAAAGATAAAAATAAATTGTAATAGATTACCTTAAAAGAAAACGGGTCAAATGGGTAAAATAACAAAATAGCTTAAAAACAAGTGTCAAACTAGTTGGAATTGATCAAAGTTATTAGTTCATTTGTACTGCATTTTATATCAAACGGATAAAATGGGTAATATACCAAAGTAGCTTAAAACAAAACAGGTCATAGTGGTTAGGAATGAATTGAGCTTAAAGGGTGAAAATACAAAAATATGGTTTTGTGCAAACATAAAAAACATATAACCTAAAATTTCAAATAATTACCTACAAATATAGTAAACATATAACGGTTCATCTTTCGCCTGATCACTTGTAATCCACCTCAGTTCTTTTAAGTATCCATAGTTTGAGCAACTTGTTTTGTATGAATATTTGCAAACCACAACCCGTGGTAACTCAAGAATGTTAATGTTTTTTTGTTACAGAAACCCACAAAATAATAACCTATATAATAAAAAGGTGGAAATAAGCCTCGCTTGAAGCATGCACATATGATGTATATATGTGTGGGCCATCAGGGGAAATAAGTAAAATTGCACTAATTTTAACGTTATTTTACTAATTTCGTGAAAATAGCATAAAAAACGGTGAACCATTAATCGTGCATAATGCGGTGGCGTTGATAGACAAAAGATAAGGAGGTGCATGTACCAATCGGGCTTGTCTCAATTGCTAAGGCTATGGGGTGTGGGAACACCCTGCCCCTTCTTCCCCAAGTCCACATCAGCGTCACGTCATTTCCTCCTTCCCCTTCTTCACCGTTCCTATTTTTTTATTATATATTTTGAATTTTGGAAAAAAAAAACACCAACGGTACAATCATCAAGCTCAAGGAGATAGGGGAAATTTCCCAGTGGGCACCGAACAAAAAGGGGGGAGGGTGTTCCCCTTCGGGGGACTATGCCACTTCAGCCCATCCATGAAGTCGCCGAGACAACATCCCATGGTCTAAATGTTATGTGCCGAATGTCCAAGGCTTCATGCATCATGTGGTGACGTTGATAGCCAAAAGATAAGATGTAAATATGTTTACGTACTGCCCTCCTCATACCCTACTTTAGCTTTATTATTGGTGGTATTATCTGAGTATAATGATGATAAAAATAACCGTGGAAATCATTGATGATGATGTAAACTACGTACATATTTATCCAAATACGTAAAAACTTTCATTAAAATCCTCTACAAAATCTACAGGTTTTGTTTGTTTTTTTATATATGTCTATTATAATTATAATTTATACTTATGCGTTAGAGGAGTTTAAAGATAGATTAGTACATAAAAAACGTGTTTTCAAAATTCTGATTTTAGTGGTCGGACCAGTTAAACAAGAGAAATATAATCATTATTATTCTGAATTGTTTATAATCCAATTGGTTGGTTATAGTTGCCTTGATCTAGAAAATGAATCTATTCTATTAATATTTATATTTATAAAGCTATATGATATAATGGAAGTCATGTAGTTTATATGTATGCGCTAAAAGAAAATTTAATATTTGGTGAGGATAAGATGGAGTGATCAAAAGCGTGCAGCCACTCTGAGCCTCCAAAAAATTGGCAACAGATCTCATATTTAATGTTCATACAAAGAGCACTACTTTCATAAGTTTACTCAGTCGTATAATGACAAATCCACATCTTGGAAAAATTCTCATTTGCCTTCTTTATTTGTATCTATCCATAAGTCAAATATTATACATATACATATACATATATTTATGTGTGTATGTGTATGTGTGTGTATATATATATTGAATATTCTTATATACTTGTATAGAGAACAATATTATTAATTAAAAATGAATTGTAGTTATTAAAAGTAGTTGTTTAGTGACACCAAAAAATATCACTAGTAATAGAAAAGGAAAAAAGTAAGTAAATGTGTATAGTATTTCACTTACACATAATAAAATGTACGTAACAGGATGGGTCTAAATTTATAAATTTATGAAAGAAATAAGCTAGGGATTTAGGTCTAAAATCTAAAGAGCCTTATACCATTACTATTTGAAAAAAAATACAGTAATACTATTATAAGTTTTTAATACTCCTCTAAAAGTATCACCAAAATATTTTTGGCTAATATATTTAATCCAGTATCTTTTGAAAGGAGGCTACCTTATCAAGAGGATGTACTTGTCTATATTCTTCTAAAGTTTTAGAATAAACCCCTCTTGGTATTCACTTTATATCCTTACCCATATAAAACCTCCACTAGGAGCCCCAATCATTCTAGTCCCAAAAACATCACTAACATCTATAATTCTCCCACTTTTGTCTATTACTTTCATCACTTCCAACCTCCATGAGAGCTTCTAAGAAGATAACTAGTTCTTGCAATGAACAACTTGATGAACTAAGAAGAGGGCCATGGACACTTGATGAAGACAATCTTCTTATTCATTATATCACTTGTCATGGTGAAGGACGTTGGAATTCGCTAGCAAAAGCTTCAGGTACCCGAGCAAAACCATCATGGATAATATTGTTACTGATCATAGTATAAGATTTTACGATTCTCTCCCTTTTGTATTTCTAATTCTACGTTCTCTCTAATTGTTTTTGTTTTTTAGGATTAAAGAGAACCGGGAAAAGTTGTAGGCTAAGATGGTTAAATTACCTGAAGCCGGATGTTAAACATGGAAATCTTACACCACAAGAACAAATCTTGATCCTTGAATTGCATTCCAAGTGGGGTAATAGGTGAGTCTTATGCGTATATGATCATACAAACACGTTCTAGCGTTACTATTTTAAAATCTAAAGTTAATCTACATGTTATGTTCAAGATGGTCCAAAATTGCACAAAACTTGCCAGGAAGAACGGATAATGAGATCAAGAACTACTGGAGAACAAAAGTACAAAAACAAGCTCGCCACCTCAAGGTGGACTCTAATAGCAAGATGTTTATCGAAGCACTTCGTCAATTTTTGGTCCCAAGGTTGCTCGAAAAGGTGGAGCTTAGTACCTCATCATCATCTACTTCAACCTCAAGTATGGAAGTCAATCAAAATAACTTTATTTCCCAACCACAATGCAAAGAAACCTTGATGGAGAAGACAAGTTCAAACTCGGACATATATTCATCTAATTTCAAGAGAATAGTGCTTCCATACATGCCCGAAAGTTCTCTCCAAAGCAACGGTTACATTGTGGATAATAATAACTTTGATGTCATGAGTTTCAACCAATCAAACACGCAAGAATTTATGTCAAGTGACTTACCAGCGTTCGAGTTCCAAATGGCGGGTATTGATTGGACGAGCAATGAGTTCGTGGATGACACCTTTTGGAACATGGATGAATTGTGGCAGTTCAAGAAGTAATCTACTTTTATAAAAAAGAATAATCTTTACCAGGAAAGAGGTTGAAAACCCATGTGTTAAAAGGATTACATAGTATGTTAATTATATTATATGCCACCACATATACTTTATAATTATTGGTGTAGCTAGTGATATTTTTGGTTTTAAGTGTGTTGACATGTAAGTAGGATGTAGGGGGTGGGGTTTGTTACCACCAAATGTCAAGTCTTGAGAGGAAATGTGAAAAGGGTAAAGTGATAAGTCCATTGTGCCCTTCAATAACTTCAAAAGTCGAAAATGATATAAATACTAATGGGATAGTTGTTAAATATATATGATACGATATTAAAGAATGACGTGAACCTCCTTTCTTCTTTTTAATATGTTATTGCAATCATTGGTGTCATGTCTCAATATAGTTTACATATAAGTTTAAGATGAGTAGTTTAGTTTAGTACGATTTGGTTATAGATTAAAATCAAACCTATAATTGATGTTTTGATTTTAGAACTATGTAGCGAGTTAGTCTTGATTAGAAACCGTTTAGTTTGTTTGCTTACCATTAGTTAATTAATCTAATCCATCGATTTCATCTTCTGTCAATTCAACTTGGTCTATTTAAATAAATCAAATTAAGTGACATAGAGTCGATCTCATGGGTTAGCAAACTTCGTTAGACCGACTAGAGTACCAGACAGAGACAAACACAACATAAAAGATTCAAGGAAAAATTACAGAAATGGTCCTTTATGTTTACAGCGTTTTTCAATGGATGTCCTTTAACTTCAAAAGTGATGAGAATCGTCCTTTATGTTGTAAAATCTTTCAGAACTAGTCCTTTAGGCCTAACCTGGTTAGTTTTTAATGTTAAGTTTGATCACGTGCATCCCACGTGAGGGCATAAATGTCCTTTTACTTCTGAATTTATTTCCCCCAATTTTCACCCTCCCAACCAGCACCACCTGTCATCACCTCCACCTCCTGCAACCATCACCACCACCGTCACCTGCTACTACCACCACCACCGCCACCTCCTCCTCTAATGCCTCTTCTCCCACCTGATCCACACTCAAATTCGGCCTCTCCACCATATTATAATCGATGTCTGGTTCACCACTGTGGACGGAACAACCCATGACCACGACAGAGAACACACTGCTCTAGTCCTCTTCTCCTTCTTTTCATCTTTCATCACCATAACCTCACCTATTCATATTATTATTATTATTATTCAACCACCAAACCCTACCCCAAACCATGACGCCATCATCCACACCAGACACCACCAACACCTACACCGGCACCGGCGAAATCCGCCACTCACCCGTCCATGGTTCTCCTCCTTCCTCTCTCTCTCCTCCTTCTCTCTCCCTGACCTCTCTCTTCGCTTCAACAATAACCTCTACACCTTTCGTGGCAATTACGCCATCATCTCCCTCCTTATTTTCATCCTAACCCTAATCTTCTGTCCTATCACTGCAATCTTCTTCCTTTCACAACCACCACCATCGTAATCCATCACTACCGGAGCATATGCGTCGTCCGGTCAGTGACCAGATGGCCTCCTTCTGATTTCGTCTACTCCATTATCGTCTCTCTATTTCTCTGTCTCTCTCTCTCAGTTCTTCCTTTCTCTCTCCACGTCTGCTTCTCTCTCCTCCTCGATCTCTCTTTATTCTCCGGTAAAAGGGTGTGGGTGTGTTATAAATTAGGGTTCCAAGTTGAGGGTATGAGTGTTTAGGGGGGGTTTTGTAGAGGATAAGTGAAAATGAAGGTGAAAGGTCAATTATGCCCTCACGTGCAACGCACATGACATAACTTAACCAAAAAAACTAATCAGGTTAGGCCTAAAGGACTAGTTCTGAAATATTTTACAACATAAAGGACGATTCTCATCACTTTTGAAGTTTAAGGACACCTAATGAAAAAACAGGTAAACATAAAGGACCATTTCTGTAATTTTTCCAAGATTCAAAAACAAAAGAGCTTAAATATGGCCACAATTGGAGTTACAGAGTCCATAAGCAATATACAGAAAGATCTTGACATGCCAGATCATGTGAAAGTTTTCAATTGCCAGATTATTTAAATTATTACCTTCAGTATTTAATCGTCAGTTTTCAAATTCTAAAATTCGACGAATACTGCCAAATTTATAATTTGTTATACATAGGGCATTGATGTAATAATGTAGTAGCCATTCAATAATATCTACTTTTATTGAGAAATATTTCTTGTTTAACTTTTGTGCTTCATGGTCAAATAGAAAAAAACACAAGCCTTCTAATCATGTAGAAAAAAAAAAGAACACAAGCGATATAAAGCTTTCAATATAAGAGTTTGGTTATTTCTATTTTTTATATAACATTACATATACATAAGAGCATAATCTAAAGTTAGAAAGACGTAACGCATTGTATCAAGAGGGATTTAAAAATACAAAAACGACATAGGATGATTACAAAGATTCGTATGGATCACGATCATGAACGAGAAGATAAAATCAGACAAATAATAATCGATGAGATAAGTATCGAGTGGAAAAGATGGAGAGGATAGTGACCAAGTGGAATTAAGTTTAAGAAACAATATTCAATGATTGACCACTCCATCCAATATCTCTTTGTGCGAGTACTAGTACATGTATTATATCACTTTGGTTTGTTCTTAGGGGTCTACCACGTGTTGCTGATGTGATTATAATTTATAAATATCATTCATAGATTGTCACTTAAACCATCACGATGTAGGTCTAAAATCCAGAAAATCCCAAGAAAACATTGCTTTGTGTAGTCCTAATCATAATAATCAACACCATATCTTCAACAAATGGTCACAACTTTAGTGAAAATAAAATTCACAAATCAAAATAATCAAATCATACTTGCTTTCGCTTGTCAAATCATAATGCCTTCGCCTAGTTACGGTACAAACCCAATCACAAGCCGGTATCAAGCTTTGGCCTTTGGGAATATTAAAAGTGAGAATGGTGTGAACGAGCCAAACTGTGCTTGTAAGCTACTTAAGATAGGTTTAACTAGGCTCGCAAGCCTAAACAAGCTCACCCTTTATATATATAATCCTTTTATTCAATATGATAGACATATATTACATACTCCGTATAAAAATTATCATATAGCATAAAAATAACTAAATACAGATTATAAATTTGGCTAGCTCGAACTTAAAATCTTTATCACAAGCCAGTCTAGGTTTCTAATAAGCTAAACTTAAACTTGAGCTCTGTTATGTTAAACGAGCATAGTCAAGCTTAGGCGAGCTCTAGCCCGGCTCATTTGCACCTTTACCGAGAACCAAACGATCATGAGTGTACTTAAACTTTGTGCTAAGTCCAACTTTTTTGCTTTTTTGAGCTGGACCAGACCGGAACAAGAGCCGAATTTTTGCTAATCCGAGACCTGGACTAGGTAGTCTCTTTCGGGTTCACCAAACGGCTCACAACTTTTTCGCATACAAGTGTGTGATTGCCAACTAAACAAACAATTGTCTCCAAAAATCTAGAAAGACATGGAAGATTCAAGTGGCCTTCCGATTTCCATCTAGTCTCCTTGGACTAGTTTTTGAGTCGTGTATGTCAACTTCAAACCGTTTTGGTTTCTTTATGGCCGAAAGTTAGAAATGTGAAGATTCAAGGGTTTAAAGTCAAGAAAGATCATCTCAACCAACCATCATCAGTCACTTCAAAGGGGCTAAATACTACATATATACACCTCAAATCAAGTTTAGTACCCTCCAAAAACTAAGATCAAATCATATTGAATTTGGTAGACAGCTTGATTTATGGTGGCTACTATCTTATGGTTGAGGGAATTCACTAAAATACAAAGGCAGTGGTCCATTGCATACTTTTCACCATTGCATGACACCTTTTCATTTTCAAACATTAACATACAGTTTTTATAAAATTATATTATGTACAAGAGTCACATCTAACATGTTTTAATTATAAAACATAAACATTACAGTTCTATAAATTAATGTTATGTACAAAAAGTCACATCCAACATGTACTAATTATAAGTTGGAAGTTTTTTTTACTTTCTTTCAACATTAAATATATGAATACGTTAATGTTTATTACTTACTTTCTGGGTTTGCCGTAGCTGTCTCGTAATGTAACAGTCGAGCTGAAAATTTTTCCGCGTGTCGAATCCTTTTAGTCACAAAATTGCCTGCCATGACAATCCGAA